>JABUQX010056003.1:0-33437 GCA_015478945.1 Trachelipus rathkii
TAATACTGAGTCAAAGGAGATTTTTTCTCTCCATCAGGCCGGATTCGAAACACTGGACTCCGCGTCGCTTAGTGAGTTAACAGTAACCGGTCGCCTTATCCACTAGGCCCTCCACGTTCCAAAAAGAAATGAATGAAATGGATGCGAGGGGGACTTTGGGGAAAGAAAACTTTACCGACGGAGTGTAATGATTGGCTAGATAATGTGAAGAGGTGATAGTGAAATGTGTGTGCGGTTTTGATGATGCAAGAAGGAATAGGTACGGTGTTATTGTTGGGGATGAGGTTATTAAGCATTGATTAAGTAACAGTGAGAGTGGATAGAGTGAGAAATAAAGAATGGAATCTGAGCAGGTATAGAGCTGAAATTAACTGAGGGTTGGAAAGTGAGATGATCTCATATGAGTGACGCGGATCGAGATCGTGATTGATTGGATTGAAGCTCTGTGTAATAACACGCGTTTATGGCTAAATGTTCCAAAGTACGATTTGTGGAGATGCAGTTAATAGTAACCTTATCATAGAGGGAGTGTAAGGGAGAACTGTAGAAATTATAGGGGATATAAGTTTCTAGAGTGTTGTAGGGAGATACTGTAGGGCAGATTCTTTTAAGAGGTAATAAAATAAATGTACAATTTGAATGTTTTGTTCTGAGGCTATACTGTCTGGGCAAAGTAAAGGGAAGAACCGAAAATGAGCGACCCAGCAACGCTTTTAAAGTTATTGATTACCCAAAAACGCGCCCGATACCGATATTACATACATTCCTGTGTATTCTTTAAATTTAATAACAATATGAGTACGCTATATACGATGAGGTCTATGAAATCCTATTATAATCCGGGACAAGTATCCTACAGCCGCACTTTCTAATATTGGAAATCAGTACCAGTTACAAAAATAGCCATTCTAACCGTAAATAACAGTATTTTACCTATAAACAGTACTTATACCCTTAACACCGACCTTATAGAACTCTGACATAATAACTAATAGTTGAACAATAATTGAATAAAAAAGGTGGAAAAATAGGAGAGTATTTGATATTAACATAGTAGAAGGTGAAAACTAGTGTTGTTTCCAAGATTATTTTAAGTGAGGTACAGATATATTTTATATTAGGTTTATACTTCACTGCACTGTTTAGTTATGTCTAATTGATATTAAGTTGTGGCTGCTTCTAAATATTAAAGTAGTTTTCGTCCGGTTAAATGAAAAAATGAGTCTTTTTTCTTAAATTCTCTTCACAAAGTTCTTTACAAATGGCCTGTTTATTTTAGCTAATTGTACGCCTAATTCTTTCAGCTCTTTATAAAATATTTACAAGTTTTTCAAAAATATGTTTTTCTTAATTAAGTTTTTCGTTTTTCTTATTACCTCTTTTTGCAGTCTTTTCAAAATTGTTTTTCTAATTTCATTCTGATGGCATTCGTTCTCTCTCTTTTCAGTCTCTTTGTATCTTTTTCGGCTTGTTCTGTGTTCTTGATGCTCGTTTAGATAGTTCTCTTCACATACACAAAGTGGTGTTTAACCTGTCAGAATTTCACAATTTAGGTGTTGCTACACATTTCTGCGATAAAGATTCGATGCGCGTGAGCCACTTACATGTACCAAGAAACTATTCCAGCTTGGGAATCCACATTCGACACAGGAAAAAACGCATCCCGAAAGAGAAATCTCAATTCCATAAACCAAAAGACATCTCATCTAGTAAATGAAAGTCTTCATAAATACTGCAATTCATATAACCAATTCCGGCACAGAAAAAATAAAACTTGAAATCTACAGCTAAAATACAAAACCAACAATGTAAACATATAACATATTACTACTATATAATAGAAAAAAAGATTGAAGTTTATTTAATAAGTATAATATAATTAAAAAGAATCTCTTGAATCATAATCTTAAACATTCAATATTGAATTGCAAAATATGATAATAAAATAATTAAAGATTAAATGAAATAATCAACTCAACGATTTTAAAATAACAGGCAAATTAATGAATAATAGAAATCATTAAAATAAATTATTTTCATTGAATTATGTTCTTTAAATTTCTTTTAAAACAAGAAAAACAATAATTAAATAACACATAGTCAACAGAAAAGGTACCTGGCCAATGTTAGTGACCAGTTTTTTGTTTTTCCTTTCCCTTTTTCAACCGCTAAGTAGACCACCTCAAGAACTCGTCACCTTGTGAATATCACACCAAGAAAGCAGTCCAATACTGATTATCCACAAAACAAATGTCGACTATGTTTTAAGTTTGTTAAAGTAATAATGCTCTAATAAAAAGAAATACTCACAATATTAATAGTAATCTAAATTCTATATATCATTAAAAGAATCAAACAAACCAAAATGTTAACCTTCTTCGTTAACTCTTGAATATATATTTAGAAAAAGATTTTTCACACGACATCAAGTCTCCTTGTAGCATAACGTTCAGCTCAGCCTACCAGTTTTACGTATAGTATCCATATTTCATAATTCATGTATTCACATATTTCATACTTAAATTTCTATTCCAAATTTCGGTTAAATAAATTCAAAATCAAATATCATTCAAATTCAATACATAAATGTCAATTGCAAACAAAAATAATAAATACTCGTGAGACTGTAAAAAACATTAAGGAATACTTTGTGTACTTGCAAATATCAAATGCTAATTTAAATTATCTTAAATAAGAATGAAATTTTAAATTATAATTCCCTTGAAAATTTATTAAATTTAAAATAAATCGCATCTAATACACTAAGATTCACTGAATCTCTCTTGTAGCGCACCTAATAATAGAAGGAAGTATCATTCCGCTTTCTGCAAAGAAATCAATCTATTATTTCTCCTTTCAGAGTGTTGAGTCTCTCATACGGCTCATGAGAAAAAACAAAATAAGACATATAATTATGAGGAACAAAAAAATAGACAAACCGAAACACACGACATCGCTCCTACCTAAGTTTTCGTATATAATTCTAATCCCAGCAACAACCACTCATTTATAACGCCACCGTTTGTCATCTTATCTCAATCATACTCTTTTACAACACCCTCTCTCCTAGTAAACGGTTTTCATATTCATCTACTCTGGTTTTCACTGGGTTTAATTCCCCCTTCCGCTCTTTTCATTTCAGTCTTCCTACTTCAATTCACATTTCCTTCCCCTTATGCATAGTCAGAAATTTCTGTCTCAATCTCTTGCTCGAATCTCTCTCATCCTTAGCATCGCTTTATGATATATTCGACTACTTATCAATTCCACACAAATTTACTCAAATCATACCCCTTCGCCACATAATTGCACCTCTTCTCTGATATTTTTCAATCCTGCTAACACACTCTCATTTTCATCCAAAGGAACTTGCCAATCAGTATAAGTACTTTTTCTCAAACTCTGCTCGTTATTCCCATTGTCCCACCCAAACCCTGAAATACTGCATCATTCTCATTATCATCGTCAAATAACACCTTTAACCTATTTACATTACCCGACAATCCACTTTTACGCTTTTTCTTCAGTAGTTCTTTCTACCAACACTAACTCCTTTCCCCATTTGACATTATCATCATCTATCCAATCCTTCACAATTCACAATCGTCCTCATTCACCAGAAACTTATATACGGGAAATCCTAAGATAACCAGGGGTTCCCTCCACGGCCTCAACTGTACCTGATGGGCCCGAAACTCCTTCATACCACCATCATTCTCACCCTCCAACAAATAACTAACCCCATTAGACATAACCCTTTTTACAATATACGGCCCTTCAAACTTTTCTCTCATCTTACTCACGTTCAACCGACCTTTCTCAATCACTTCCTTCAAAACCTTATCCCCTACCTTAAAACTGGCAAACTTTAAGCTACCCTTTCTCCCAAACGTCCCTATCACCTTCAGGTAACCAATGCCTGGCTTACGAACTTCCTCAAAATTCAACACAATACATACAAGGGACATACAGTTGCTCTATGTACAAGTGCCATGATTATAAAGCCACAACATACTCTTCCCTACAATTAATCTCCCAATCATTCATCATCTTTCACTCATCAAATATTCGTAACATTTCACTCATATGTTCGATCGTCTTCGCTAACCATTCGAACTCGGCATATACGGCGTCGTTCTCACATGTTCAATGCCCCAATCACTCACCCTAGCCACATTCGCCTGTCTTATCTTCACCGGTCCATTATCACTCAACATTCGCTTCGGTTTACATACACACATCGGCAACAAAACTCTTCCCTTACCCCTAGCCTACTATTCGCACTAGTCTTATTACCTTCAGCGACAACAATAACGCAAACTTACTTTCTTGGTGATCCACGCGACAATACATCAAACTATATCTAAGTACGCCAACTCGCCAGTCACTGGGCAAGAAAACATATCGATCACTACAACTCAAAAGTTCATTCCACATCCATTCGTAACACGGGGGTTTCACATACATATTCTCTGTATACTTTTCCCTTCTGACATTTTCCTCACAACGTAGTAGAACTATCATTCACTATTTCCTTAACCAAGGATTAAACACTCTCTCTTTCATACTACATTCCCACAATTTAAACTTCCCCATGTGGCCATACCTACAGGGGATCACTAACGCCATCCCTACCGTTCCAATCACAGAAAAACACCAGTACATACAAATCATCCTCCCTTACTTTCCGAATATAATACACCACATTAGTACACCACAAACTTCTTCGCAAATACCCTAAAATCTTCTATCAACTGTGTCCCACCTACACCCATATATCTTATTCCTCAACGAAATACATTTTCTCTCAAACTCACAGATCCATAGGACATTCTTCTTGCATTACCTCGATAATCTTTTTCATGCTTAACAGGTTTTTCATCCCCTATGCACTCGAACTCTGACCATAACAACAATATCCACAACATCACACATTCCTCTTCTTGCATTCTAACAGTTTCGTATGTGACTTTCCCTTCAGCGAACCTTTTCATTCCTACCATCTACGACAACCGTATTCACCCCTGCAAAAAGTCATCCAAACAAAAAACAATCCATGGGGAGGGGCATTCGCTCCCTCGTCAGCACAACAAACCTTTTCCACCTTCCCTAGCGTTCCTATGTCTACCTTTAAAACCAAACCTCTTCAAAAGCAACACAAAATCATCCATAGACGCCAATCCCTTTAATCATTCACAATTTGGTCACTCCTGCCTCTCTATCTGGCAGTCACTCGCTCCACTCGTACCACAGATGCAATTCACTAAAGAATCTGAGCCCCAGTACAATCCAGTCCACAAAATACTCTCCATTCACCTGCACTTTCACCTCATTTCTTCCACTTATTTCCTGATTGCAAATACATGACTCTTCGTTCTCCCTGGACAAATCATTTTCACATCCTCAATCACCCTCAAACAGACACTCCTCCAACTCCGATTTCCATCATGACTTCTAATCGTAATTCTTTTTCTCGATTACGCCAATTGTAATGTACCCAAACTTACACTGTAAATGCAAGCTCACCCACTTTGCACCACTTACACCTCACTCCTATACACAACTGGTCTCTCTCCACCATAATGCACACATACAACTATCTTAAACAACTTACTAACAACAATCAATACCTCTTGCACCGGAAGCACACCTACGTTACACATAGCCTTTAACTCCTTCATAAAATAATTTCACCTTCTAATCCTATCTGCCAGGTTTCTTACCACCCTAGTCATAATGTTTCCTTCGCAATTCTTTCAACTCTCAGGCACTCTCAAGACCAACCTATCCCTAGCTAAATCCTGTAATAACCAATACAACACACTTTCGAAATCATTAGAATCACCCCCACCCTGACTTTCTTTTGCCCACTCATCAATCCCTATAGGTCAAATTTCGGTCTTTTACTACTTTATCATCTGCAATCATCAAATATCATCAAATATATTTTGAAGTAGAGATCAGGATTAATTTATCCGACTAGAGTGAAAACACAAAAATAAAAGGAGCAATGTGGAGAATAAGAGGAGGTCTCCCATGCTTCTCTATGTGATGAACAACGTTATGTTTAACCTCCGAGAAGGTCAATATGGGAGAGACGAGATCGGGAAAGTCGGAAGACAGAAGAGATTCGAAAGGGTTGTTACCTGAAAGAAAGTGAATACCGTTGATGGCAGAGGTAGCATGGATGTAGGCAGAGGAGAACTGTCTCGTAATCGATCAAGCGGTTGTGATGTAGGTCAACAAGAATATTGAAGTGCGAGAGAAAGTTGGCACTAATAATGGGTAGAGTAACATCGGAAATAACAAAGTTCCAGAGAAAGTAAAGGCAGAAAAAAAGAGTAAAATGAAGTTGTTTGATTCCATAGGTGTGAATAATCGAACCGTTAGGGGTCTGTAAACGTCAACCGCAAAGGTTAGTGGATAGGGTCCGAGGCATTCTTCGACATTCAAATATCATCAATCTCTATTGCCTTTTACACCCGGCACATACTAGCAAACAACGAATAGTCAAGAAGGAATTCATCACAAAATCTTCACCACAGAGTGCCTTACAAGCGCACTATCACGATTCAACTGCAATTTCGCTCTGCAAATGACACCAAGGGTATGGTGATTCCGACTGTGTAGCACTAATGAACTTAACAATTCCAGTAGCAAAAAAACAAACGTAAACGACTTTAGTGTCATTTCTTATAAATTAATGCGCAAGCTCTCTTTCAATCGTGGAATATTTTCGCTCCGTCATACTAAACGCTTTCGAACAATACGCAATACAGTCGATTTATCTTCAATCTTGCGGCAATCTGCAAAATCGCACATGCTTCTTACGCATCAAACTAACCCCTTTGCATAGCAGATACCCACCCTTTGCTCATCCGTATAAACTTCCACAACATGAGGATTTATGACATTCGCGAGCTTAGTAATCCGGATAAGACCAGCTCAGACATCCTTGCGCGAACGCTTCAGCGCTTGAACTCTTTTTCAAACGTCTTATACATATTTTTCTATTAAAGTCATTCACGATCGTGACTCTTCTTTTTTCCAGATGCCGCATTTCATAGTCTCAATGTCTATGCTATCACTCCGAAGGAGAGTTCTTTCTCGCGCTCACATAAATTTTTCCTTCCAAACTTCTACCAAACCAAAAATCCTCCTCCAACTCTCTAAATTCCTGCTCGGATTGTTGTGTGGAAAGACCGACCGTAACATTTTCTCATAATAAACTTTTCAGGCCTTCTTTTTAAACGCAGTCGACCACCTTGTGTCCCAAGAATTCACACCTGTCATCCTTCGAAACACCACTCAACTAGCTGTGTGTTTGGATCGGACGTTTCATGTTTTTATGCCTATCTCCTCTAACTTTTTCAAACACATATTCACTAACTTCAAATGCTCAGAGAAGATCTCATCATGCATCACATATGATTGTTTCTATGCTAAGTGAAAACACTCGACATTCTTACATGGGAAAATCATTCTGACCACATTCATCGCCCTCTGAAACGCCGCTGGAGCATTGGCTAACCCAAAGCATCAAATTCCTAAACTGGTAATGCCGCTTTGCAGCTCTGATGAAGAGACAGTCTAGACACCTAAATCCTTTGCTTCTCACTAGTGGACAGATCTGATAGTACCCAGCACCAGATCCATTTGTCTGTAAGAACTTTTCAGTTCCCTATACACGATCACTTGCATATGCACCGACATTCTGAAGACTAACACACTATTTTAAACGCTATCGTTTCACAGTCTTTTCATTCACCTTTTTTTTTTTAAAAAAAAAAACGGCAATAAATTTTATTTCAGTCGATAATCAATACACAACCTCAAACGTCCATCAGGTTTTCGCACAGGCACAAATCGGGCAATACTTCCAAAGGAACTCTCACTTCTTCTTCATAGATACACCTAGTGCGCTCTAACTCGTGTGCATCAACTGCGTCTTCAATCTCATTCGGCATACGGGGGGGAAGTGTCGAGGGTCGTTGATATATGATGGGGATGTGTCCTCCCGCTAAACACTTGCGTGAAGTCGGACTATATTATGCATTTCCGAGTCTTCATCGCCCTGGCTCAGCCGCTTTCGCATCCTTTCCCGCATAACCATTCGTAAAAATAGCCATATTGCTCTCCTTCACCTTCATTCGAATCCTTCGGTAAGTGATTTACTTTAATCAACCATCTTTCATCATACACCCAATCCTTTTCTTCTCAATATAACCAGCAAACACACAGCGATTATCGATTCTCTTCGAATTCTCTACGCTACAAAAGCAGATATACATAAACTACGCAACTACATCACAGAGCCCTATTTAACACCATCTAACGTCTACTGTTTTTCCACATCAGGGCACCGTTCTGACGCAAGGTACTAACGCTAGGATTAATTCTATCTATTATACCGTCAAAAGATGAGCAACCCTTTTCACCCTATACTCGCATCATAACCAATCACGCGACAAGAGAGAGCAGATTATCTGGAGTTGTTCATCCTATACCCTCACGATTCGTATGTGCCAACCATATACTTATGACTCACTTACACTTCAGTAGCCGGTCTTCAAGACCTATCCTCTAAAGCAAACACTTCCACGCCTTTAACCAGTTTCACATCTACCTTCCCTACATCATTTCACATACATCTGACATGTTCCATCCTTATTCACTTCTTCTCTAATCATCCTTCGAATCAGGATGAAATACTAACCATTTGCAACTCAAAACTTCATACCCCAAATAACAACATCTACTTATTCCAGAGTTCCTCACTTCTATCCAATCACATAGAGAAGTACTCTCCTCCATGCCTAATTCCCTCCTATCTTAACGATCTCTCTAAATTTAACTTCCACCGGTAATACGACACTCTACTAATTCCTTAATAGTGACGCCCGTGTACCTGGCTTTCTTTCTGATCTTGCGCGCTTTATTACAGTCTTATATCATATGCTCCTTTTATACACAACACTAACCATAACTACACTCAGGTAACTCAATTCTAATATGCATGAACCTCAATCCTAATCGAGTAGTAAAGCCCTTTTATACTCATACATTCATTAAACATGAACATACCTAGAATAACACATCACAGCCTTACATCCCTATCTGTGACAACTAAATCTCACCTGAGGGCCTCACCAGTTGCAACCTCAAGCAACCCGTATGTCCGAATGTGTTACATATCTCTATGATGTGATAGCATTGTTCGAACCCTATTTCGTCATATCGACATTCATACATACCTAATGCAGTGCAACAGCCTGACCACTAACCAGGTTTGAATCGGAATCTAACACCAGTTAACAGAACCTATTCGCACACACTAGCCATAGATTAAAACCCTGATCTTACCACGACGGTGGTTGCCTCACACTCAACACATACTCAGCCATCATGCGCGCTAATTTTCTCCACCATTGTAGCTGAGAAGTGTATTACTAAGGGGACCCACATCCTAGAAAAATGCCCCTCGACACCACAGTTTCCACACATACCGGTTGCCTCACTCTTACACCCTGAGGACAATCACGCACCCAATGATCCACACCTCCGCATCTCCTACACCCTATCCTTTGCGATCCGTACAGCTTTTATGGCCAAATGACCCATGCACCCCATCTCTAAAACAAGCACGAGTTGCCCTCTATCATTGTATTATCATAATAGGGGCCTAGTGCTTCCCACACGAGCAAACACTCTTCAACATCCTATTTGCACTCGCACATAGTTATCGAGTGTTCTAAACGGACCTCTAATCCTCTGAGCCTGATTATACCTTTGACCTGGGTATATGTCCGCATCATTTCCCCTGTCGTCGCATTCTCGCCCATATTCCACCAGGCTTGACGACCAGGGCAAAACTAATTATCCACGACCTCCTCGCATTCCACTCTGTTTTTTTATACATCCATCATCAATATAAACACTCGAAAAAGCTTCAAAAGAATTTCGCATTACTTCATAGGGCTGGTATGTAGCCTTCAGTGCGTCCACGCTATAATGATTTTATGAAACTGTAGGGAGTAGTGTGCTGAAACTCCTCTCAGCTCGCTATATTGACTCCCCTACCACTGGATACCACTTCTCAGACGTTCATTTTATGCTCTCCCATCTCGCTCGTCCACTATCAAACTCCACTATCTTCTACAATTCCAGAACATCTTCCCAAGATCTTAATTCGGTGCTCCCCTCCAGCATCTCATTTTCTCTTTTCTTCGCAAAAGTTACATATCATATATTTTCCTCGATCACGAGGTCGGAACTGTTATCAAAAACTTTCTTCAAACATCTCTTTGGTCCATAACAGGTGGCTTCTTCTAAGTAGTTCTAACATGTCTTGTTTTTCTTTTAGTAAAGCGGACATTAAGGCCTGTTTCCGAGGCTTCTTTCATTTTATTAGAATGCTTTTTCCGTCTTCTTACAACTTCATCAATATCATCCTAACACTTTTTCTCGCCACAAGTTTTCCAATCGGTGAGATATCAAGGAGTTCAAGTCCTTTCACTCTTTCCACGGCGTAGCCTTATCAATGACAATGCATTCCCTTTCTATACTTCCTCCTCCCCATATAATCTCTCCCAACTGGTCATGACTTCTCTGTTTAGACTCACTATCTACATTAGTTTGTGCTCACCACCACTGTGAGCAGCCTTAATAATTTAAAATTTGAGGCGAATATGAGCCTGAATTCGCCCCTTCTATGAATAATTTGAGCTATCCATACTCTTTCACACCCAAAAGCCTCATTATTCTCTCGAGTAAATTGGAGCATAAACTCTCGCCATACATATAAACCCACTCCATTATTCCCTAAAGAACTCTCAACCTCTTTCGTACACTACACACATTAAATTTATTATTTTGGGATTCCCGAATTAAACACACTCCCTTTTCAACTCTACGCTTCAAGACTTAGAACCAGATCCGTCCTGCTATCCTCAACCTCTCGAAACACATTTATCACTCATTCCGGACTACTATCTAATCGAGTCTATACTCATCTCACTTTTCATTCTTCTTTCATTTTCTGTTCTGTTTAGAAGTCTTCTTCTTCTTTTTATCCTTTTTCTCAATCTTCCCATCATTTTCCTTGTTTTCTCAGTTCTATATACCTATTCTTCTCATTTTATCCCATTCCACCTTATCTTACATCTTCTCTTCATCCCCTTTCATCCTCAACTCACCATAACTTAACTCATCGTCTTGGAACATCACTTTCTCATCATCTTTGGTCTTCACTCCTCTCGTCCTTCTTTTGCCACTCTCCACCATACTCTCTAATTTACTATACAGCGACAAGAAAAACATTAGGAGATAGAGGCGGTAACCTCATGTTGGGTTTTCCATTCATTCCTGTCTCCTCGAGAGTCCCATCTTTCAAGATCTTATTATTCATGCATTTCCTCCTTTGCAGCAATTTCTCGTTCCATTCTCTCGCTCCCATCTCTCGTATATCTTCCATCTGCTCTCAATTCCACCTCTGGTTTAAATTCTCATACACCTTCTCAAGGAATCAATGTGGCTTCGATTCATACTTCGTTCTCTATCACGGTCAAGGTCTTCCGTATATATAAGTGCTTCTTATATCCTCTTCCACCTCCACCTGCAGCTCCTCACCGTAACCATTGTTACACTACTTTACTACTTTCTACTTTACTACTGACCTTACACCTTATATCTCGTCCCTTCACCTTATCCTTCGAGACAGCCCACGTTGGCACACAAATATGTAGGAGCATTTAAGGTAAATAAACAATAAATCTAAATTTGAATTTTTGTCGCTCGAAGGAACTATCTGCTTCCAAAATGGTGGCAAGTCGAGTAAAACTAAAACAACACACCTAATGCAACCTTTAAGTTTTAATTTTAAAAAAAAAAACACGACCCACGATACCGATAATTAAAAAATCCTCTTATTTCTTCGGAATTGGAGTATCAATACTGTATTAAGTCTATAAGGTCTCCTGTAGAATCACTCGCCGATCTCGGGACCCTTGTACCACACCTATCACATCTCCTGACACCCACCTTGTGTATTACTGTTTTACTACAAGACTTTTACAAATTTTTATTTGACTCTATTTCAAAAACTAGTAATTTTTATATCATAATACGAAAGCTATGCCGTGTATTTGAACACCGCCTATAATGCAGGGCAGTTCTACTACGCCATATAACTATAGTATGAACAAGTAAATATTGAATAAGAAATAAAAATATAGAGAATCTTTGTCACAATATATTAATTTACATTATAGTAAATAAGGTATAATTAGTTTGTTTTCAAATATTTGTATATAGACATGCACTAGTAGTTATTGAATATTTTGATACACTTCCGTGCACTGTTTAGTTTTGTGTATATTAATTAGTTTTCCTGTTTCTAAATTTAAATGTTTCTGCTATCAAATTAAAAAGTGTTTGGTTCTAAATTCTGTGTGTGAGAATGGTTTCGCTTTGTCGAAATAAATGTTCTTCTTGTCTATCTCAATTTCCTTAAATATGTCATCTAATATCTAATAAAATAATATTTTATTGTCAACCTCAAATGATTTTATTATCCTCATTAAGTTAAGATTATTTAGTATTATCATAAATGATTATTATAGAGATATTCATAGTTCTATATAAATATATGTTGATTTACTAATTATGTTATATTCAAAAATGTTTTGTCTCTCTTTTCAGTCTCTTTGTATCTTCTTTTGGATGTACTCTGTCATCTTTCGTATGTCTCTTTCGGTGTGTTGTCTCGTTTGTTATAGTTCTCTTTCAATATGTTAATTGTTTTGCAAATTTAGGTGACACATCCATTCTCAATAATTGACTGTACTCCTGATTACCAAACTATTCCACCATCTTGGGGGAATCCCCAATCCGAGGTAAGCAAACCTCCGAAAGAGAAATCCAATTCCATAAAACAAAAGACCATCCAAGTAAATGAAATCTTAATCTTCAAAACTGCAATCAGACCAAATCCGGAGAAAAAAAAAACTGAAATGCATACAAAAATACAATAATAATTACAATGAAAAATAACAATTAATTAATAAAGAAGAAATTTTATCTATATATATATATAAAGTTAATAAGTATAATATTAATTAAAAAGAAATCTCTTGAACAAACTTTAACATTCCAAATTGAAGCAATTAAATGAAATTAAAATAATTAAAGTGAGATTAATGAAATAATCAATCTTCAAACGATTTAATATATTCATTAAAACTAAGAAAAAATGTATTCCTTTAAAAATATTATAAAACTTACATAAAATTTATTATAAATTGCACACTTTTTAAAAAAAATTTAAGACAACAAAAACAAATAATTAAATATAAAACAAAACTACATACTTTAATAGCTTATCCTGGCAATGTTAGTGACCAGTTATTTTGTTTATTTCCTTTCCCCTTTTCTTTCATACACGCTATAGTTAGAAACCACCTCAAGAACCGTCACCTTGTAAAATATAATACATCAAGATAGCAAGCCGAATACTTGAGATTACATCCAAAAAACAAAAGTCGATCTAGTTAAGTTGTTAAACGTATGAATACCATAAGTAAATAAAGATAAGAACCAATAATAATATATAAGTTTACAGATTTATGCACATTAAAAAAACACAAAACCTAAATTAAATTGCCATTTATCCTTGGATTTTAGAAAAAGATCCCACAGACATCAATCCCTTGTAGCATAACGTTCAGTCCAGTCCCATACTATATTTTACTAGTAAGTATCCAATATTCAATAATTGCATTAATTCATATTATATAAATTTATCACATTCCGGTTAATGAAATTGCAAATAATCAAAATAAATTCAATCAATATCACACAAATAAATTCTTCAACAAAATATAAAATCCATAAGATTTTTTACTCTAACTGAAAAGATCATTAAAAGGAATTAAACTTTTTACTTGCAAAATCAAATTTAACTTTAAATAACTTTAAATAAGAATTGAAAATGTTCAAATGAATAAAAAGCTGAAAATTTTTAAATTTAAATAATAAAGATCGCACTAATACACTAATTCACTGAATCTTCCTTGTACTCCTCCGTGTTGTTGAAGTTCATATCTTCTTCTCAGGTGCAGAAACATCAATTGATCTTTTTTATCTACTTTCTAAGATGTACGTTATGCATGAGAACCTTAAGAAAAAAACAAAGGCAACAAACACAATTCCAGATTATGAGAACAAAAAAATAACAAAAAGAAGGGAAAATATATGCTAGTATTTTGGTCAAAGAGTGCGTCGAGTTACTGGGAGGATGTATTGGTGGAAGAAACAAGGTGGCGATTTAGGCAGTGTAAGAGATGTGTGGATCAAATTTCTTACATTGAAACAAATGAATTGAGGAAAATGAGTGGAGAAGATAGAATAAATTGTATATACGTTTTATGGATTTGCAACAGCGTAATGATAGGGTTAATATTTGAGTAGGTATGTTAGTGATATATGTGTTTGTGGTAAGGCTTCTGAATGGAATCAAAAATTATGTATGACGATAGTGAGGCATGTGTAAGATAAAATGGTGTCAAAGGTGATGAGTTTAGTATTAATAGCGGAGTGGATAACGGTTGTGTTTAGGATCCAGACCGGGGCGGGAATTTTGCCGTGGCCGGGGCCGGGGCCGTAAACTATTTTTCAATTTAAAATTAAGTGGAATGAACAACTTACCTTTACAATTAGTGTAACTTCATAATTTAATCTATAAACAAAGGAATACATTTAATTAATTCAAATTAAATAAATATTTTTGAAGAAATTTTTTAGAAAATAATTCGATTTTTCTAGATAATCCTTAGTTTTTATATCTATTGTAGTATCTTCAATAAGATTATTTCATACATAAATGTATTCATTATATATATATATATATATATATATATAATATCTATATATATATATTATATATTATATATATATATATTATATATTTAAATGTCAATTAAATAAATAATTTTGAAAAGAGATATCAGAAAATTAATTTTTGATTTTTTATGAAGATATTTACTTTTATAAATAATTATTATATCAATTTATAAATATTTTTTTTATTATACTTATTTCCTTTTCCGAATTCGTTTGTTTATAAATTACATAATATGTCGAATATTTATTATTTAAAAACTCGAAAATATTATAATTTTTGGCCTCAAATTTTAATTTTAGTAATCATAGTAAATAAGACCGAAAAAATAATTGATTTTATTTAGGTATTCCGTGAAATTTAGTCCTTTAAAAAGTTATTCTTTAAAGAATTAAATATATTTTTTTATTTTCGTTTGAAATTTATTTTAATTATTTTGTGTAAATTTACAGTTAACCCCGAGATTTAATTTTTTGCCTGATTTTGGTCCGGCACCAGGTGGTTCCTAGTTGTGTTATGTTCCCTGGTTATTCAATGTGTATATGGATTGGGTTATGGTTATGAAATTAGAGGTGGGGTGGCATGGAAATGGTGTTAGAAGATGAGAAATTAGGAGATGAGTGGGAGGATGCCCTACGCTATTTATAATGCGAATGAATTTGTTCTTTGTGGCGAATCTGAAGACAAGAGTTTGAGAGGATTAGGTAGATGAGATTAGCAGGGTGTGTAAAGGAAGTGGTTTGAAAGTAAACGTAGATTATAAGAGATAAGGTTATGGTTTATTTGTGAGAGTGAAGAACATATGTACCTCAGTTGTGAAAGTTATGTAGATGGATGTAGACAGCTGGAACAAGTGTCTGAGTTTTAAATATTTAGGATATATGTTTGGAATATGAGCAAAGGGACGGATGATGCCTAGAGTGTAAGTAGGAAGTTGTGAATATGCATGTAAGGTGGCTGGTTGTCAATAAATCATTGGTTTGAAATGTAAAGGGACTAGTCTGGAGTGCGCTGTGTTCTGCATGAGAGTGAGTATATGATGTTATCAGCTGTGTTATTTGAGTATATAGTAGTGATGTATATGGTCTGGAATTAAGAATGTATAGATCTATTAAATTACAATTGTGTTTAAAAATGACAATCTATAGGGCGTCATGGAGTAAGGTGTGAGAAGAATTGATAAATTATGAATGAACTTTTTTGGAAGGTATATGTGTGTGTGATAGACAGAGGGTTAAAAGGAGAACTATATATGATGTTATGTATAATTAGGTTTGGTCATGATTGATAAGGTGTAATGTATTATAGTAGGTTTATATGTAGCGGTATGTGATTATATGTGGTGAGTGTATTGTGATAAACGGCAGACTGTGCAGTGGGATACCAAATAGTAAAGTAGGAGTGTTAAAGTCAGTAAAGGATGTCTGAAGAGAGATGTGAGTTTGGCAAGATGGCGCAGAAGAAAGGTTAGCATGATAGTAGAGAATTATGCGGGTTTATGTGAGATTTGTATGGTTGTGGCTTCACCTGGGCAGGGATATACCTCTACTACTTATGACGATTATTGATCATAGTGTATGTATCTGTCTGCGTAGTTTCAGAGAAGGTGTCGAGGATATTTTTTTGGTGAGTTGCGTGAACGAGTATTAAACCACCCACAGTATCGAGGGGTACGTGGGTTATTAATTGCGTTGGCTTCTTTTCGACTTTATATTGTTCTATATTTTCTGATTTACTGCTTTTCCAATGCATGTCCGCACCTTATCCTTATTTCCCTATTTTGGAGTAAATAGTAGATGAAGAATATATTATTCGGTTTATATATATATATATATATGTATATATATTATTATGATATATATATAATTTATTATAAATAAAAATAAATATATAGTATATATATATATATAAATTATAATATTAATATATATATTTATATAATAATTATATCTTATATATATATATATATATATATATATATAATATATATAATATATATATATATATATATATATATATTTATATATATATATATAATATATATATATATATTTATATATAATATATATAATAATTATATATATATATAATATATATTAATCTATATAATATATATATATATATATATAATATATATATATATCATATATATTATATCATTTTATTTATATATATTAGTATGATATATATAGTAATGTAATATATTATTATAATGAAGAAACTCGTAACTAATTCTACTTTAATACCTGGATATTGTGTATATTACAGTTTGTTAATATTTTTTTCAATTTCAGTTTTGGTTTATTGTCCTGCTGGTAACATCAATATTTAAAATTACATGTTGCATACTATGAGCTTATCAAGAATAATTAAGGGCCTTTCAGTTCATTGTCCAAATAGAAATAATTCTTAAATTCAGAAAAATTATTTAAGTCTAATCACATGTTTAAATATATAAAATATAATTTATCAGAAATATAAAGATAAAGATTTAGAAACTGTATACAAAATTTTTTTTTAAATTATTTGCCGATGATAAGTCATCTACTTCGAGATATCTATACTATATGTTCAACTTCTGAGAAATTGTTAATTCTAGATGTATTCGTTAGTTGAGTTAATCTAAGTTTGCGCATTACAGTTAGAAAAAGATTTCCTCACTTGGCTGAGATGAAGCAAGCATCTATTTTGATAAGGTAACATCGAAACTATTGAGATTCTATCTAACGATTAACTAGGATACACTTGATGATAAAATTTTTAAATTGGGAATTTTTTTGATATCTAGTAGGATGTTCGGAGTTCCGATCACCTGATAAGTATTTTAAACATATCAACCACCATTCATGAAAAGATAAAGGTGATTTTGGTAATGCATAATTGAAGTTCTTTTTCATTTTAAATTTCCGTATTTTTAAAAAATTCTATAATAATTGTATAATATTATTATTCTAATTATAACGTTTACTATTATATCATATATCATTATATGGCTAATTTCTATGTATTATTGCGCTTGCCGTGTTATGCCTGCTTATTTTTTTGTAAGTCTCAAAACAAGCTAAAAATTGATTTCTTTTGTTTTAACGATTCTTGGGCATTGATAATAATGTTTTATTTTGAGGGTTTATAATTTTGAATACAAGAGCGAAGGTGTTGGTTTAATCAATCATTGGAAACGCTTCAAACCCGTATAGAAATATGTAAAACAAATTCAGGGCGCATAAAGGTAAGGTATTAAAATTGATGGTGATTTAAAGAATTTATAATTAATTAAATTAAAGTTTTTAATGGTTGGGTTAATGAGTTGGAGGGAGGTGAAGAGGAGGAATAGTGTATAATAAATATAATATATTGATAAGATATTAAGTTTATCCTTTATATTTTTATACTGTTTATAATTACATTTAATTCACTTTTCTTATACATGTTATAGTTGGTTATATATTCTATATGGGTGTTGGGAAGTGCCTAGGGTGGGGAATCCCATAAAACGTGCAGCCAGAGTAAAAAGTGAAAATAGATATAGAAGAAGGAAAGATAGGGAGAGAGAGGTAAAAGTTTATTGATTGTATAATCACTTACCTTTATTAAAAGTTTTGTAAGAGAAACTGTTGAAGAAAAAAAGCAATTAGAAATTCAACTAACTGAAGAGAGATCCAACTATACACTCGAAAAACAAACTTTACTTACGATGGTGTAAAAAGAGAGTGAGGGAGGGATACTGGGTGAAATATCGTTATGAGGAAAGAGTGTGATAATAGGTATGTGTGCAGCAGGTAGTTCGAGAAATGTGGTAAAATGAAATTCGGGGGGGAAATGTTTTTTATATGCTGCAAATGCAAATGAACGAGGGAGAGAGAGAGAAAAAGCATTGCACGACGTGAACGCATTTTAAAAATTCGGAAAAATGAAAAAACTTTCGAGGCACTCTAGGAAAAGAGAAATTTATGAACTATGTTCATAGGAGAGAAGTTAATGGAGAAAGTCTATAGAGTGGGTTGTAAAGAAAATGATATAGGGATACTTTCAAAAAAGTGATAATCATAAGTAAATAATATTATATAACATGAACTGAATACGGGGGAGGAGGGCGTTACTTATATAGGATTTAGTGTTGTAAATGGGAAGGCAATAGTAAGAAAGAGTACTAGATGTAATGTTTAGAGGCGGGGAGGGGATCGGATCCACTATTGTGGTGGCTAGTTAAGGGTGAAGAAGGTGTAATCGATTAGGGAAAGGGGAGAAAAGAGAGTAAGGTATAAATGTGGAAATATATGAGACCGTGTGTAAGAGAGAGTCAAGGGGTATGGAGGATAGTGGAGAGATCGTGAGAGGACGGGAATTGGGGATGGTGGAGGGAGTGGAGAGAATTAATAGAGAGCAGATGGAAGAGGCAGAAGGGTATGTGGAGTAAAAAAGGGTGGGTGCAAGCAGAAGAAGAGTGAATGGTGGAGTGAGGGGGTGAAGGAGGTGGTGAAAAGGAAAAAAGGAGGCAATTGAAAGTGATGGAATTAGGAGAAAAGAAGAAGGAGAAAAAGATGAAGAGAAAGGAATAAGCAAAGAGGCGCTATAATTAATAAGCAGTGCAAAGATGAATGGTGTAGAAAGGTGACGGAAAAATTTGAATAAGAAGCAAGATGTTGGAAAGAAGTAAAATAAAAAAGGAGAAAGAAGAGGAGTTGGGAAGAGGATTAAGCGCTTAAAATAAAGAGCTGATAGGGACTGATCTAAAATTTAACCTATTTAGTGATATTAAATTCTTTCCCTAAACTCTTTAAGAATCAGGATAAAAAGAGAGGATGTATTTTATGGTTTAGACTCTATAAGAACTACAATGGAGGAAATTATTAGGCGCTTTGAATAAGTAACACGGGAATCCGCAGTCCGCGATGGGCACAAGAAATGTTACATGAAGGCTTAGTAAGGGGGGAGAATCTATAATATTAACAATACAATGATTGGGGATGGATGTGGTACTTACAAGATTCGAAGAGAATATCTATGAGTAGTTTGTCCCCCTAGTATAATTAGGAAAGGGAAGGATAGAATGGGGAATAACGAGTTAATCTATAAGTGTGGTAGGAAAGTGTTATGTAAATACTGTTGAGAGAGTGATAAGGGTAAACGGAGGTGAAAATAAGGGGAAGAACAAGGAGGATTTAGGAGAAGAAGGTTATGTGACCAAGTTACACTAAGATCTGTGAAAAGTATTAGTAAAAAACAAAATATTAATTGTTTTTTAGATTAGAGAAGCGTATAATGAATGAAGAGGATGAATGAGTGGAGGTGAGAAAATGATGGGGTAAATTAGTAAGGTATCAGGGGCAATATAGGAATAGTAAAGTGTGGAGATGGTAGTGAAGGAGATATAGAATTTGGGAGTGTGAGAGGATGAAGCAGGGGTGTAATTAGGCCGGGCTATCAATTGTTTTGGAAAGTGTTGCAGAGGAATGGGAGGATGGAGGGGGGAATTGAACAAATTAGGAATGTAGAAGCTAGTGAATCATGATACGTTTTACGGACGAACTGCCCCTATGCGAAGAACGCGAAGAGTGAAGTATTGGTGAGAGGATTTTAAGAGAAGTGCGACAAAAGGCTTAAAAAATCCTGGTAAAGTAAAGTGAGATGAAGAGAGGAAAGTAGAGGAGGAGGAGGGTATAGGTTCGAGTGGTGTAGTTTTGGAAAAAGAAAGATATTAGATACTTAGGTATGTGATATGGGTAAGTGAGGGGAGGGAATTAAGAGGAGATAGAACCATAGATGTAGAAAGAATGAAGACTTGAAGTGGTCGAGAGAAGTAGGAAGGGGGATTTACATAGAGAAAGTAATAGATAAGTAAGTTGAAGAAAATTGTGTACTAACGTGTTGATGGGAGTGAAACGTGGTAATGACCAAGTCCAGGAAGAATTGGAAAGTATTTGAGATGAAGGGGCGAAGAGCGTTATAGTGGGTATAATAAAGGAGAGGATAGGAAAGGTGTGAGGAGAGATTGATGGAGAATGGGTTTCGTTAAAGAGCCGGAGAAAGGGAATGATAGTTAGTATGGCATCTGGTGAGAATGAGGAACAGAGATGGTAAGGAGAGTTGGGAGGCGGAGGATAGAAGGTAAGGAAGGGAGACCAAGAAAGTGATGGTTGGAATAAACGAACTGGAGGAGGGAGTGATCGAGAGAAAGGGTAGGTTTAGGCGAGAGATAAGGGGGTGGAGAGGGGGAGTGAGGGCAGAGATGAGCGGAGTTGAAATAGGAAAGGCTGAAGAGAAACACCGCTCAGCGGAAAAAGAAAGCAAATAATAAAAAATATAAATAAAAAATAATATAATATAATAATATATATATATATATTAATAATATAAATATATGGACATGGAACTTTTTATATATATATAAAATAATTTATAATAATATTATAATATATAATAAATAGTAATAATATATATAATATACTATATAATATATATAATATATATATAATATATTAATAAATATATAATAACTATATAATATATATATATAATATATAATTAATATTATATTAATTATATATATATATATAATATATAAAATATAAATTATATATTAATAATAAATTTAATAATAACTCCATTTCATGTATCTCATATTATGAGATTAGTTAATTGCATCAGCATTGACTTATATTTTCATATTAAAGTTTTTGTATATAGTTGATTACTACTTGCAATACAAAATTCCATAAACTTTCAAAGCGGTTCGTTTTACTTTCGTCTTCTCTGCTAGACAAGATATAAAACATCTCTATAGAGTGTCCTTTAAACAATTTAATACTAAGAAATAAATAATGATCTTTGAAAACCCACACATCACCTACGGTTGCAAGGAGAAATCATGGGTCGAAGCCCTCTAAAAGAAACTGGAAACAACTGTAGACATCGAAAACGAGACTTTTCATCTTTCCTCTATCTAATGCCACGGCTGAAAAGCATGTTGCCATGTATGGAGTCTGAAAATATTCAGCTCCAATATCTGGGGGGCTCTGGTCACCCGCTTTTGGACAAGGTCGAGTAAAAGGCCAAAAGACTATAAACTGTTTCCGCACTACTTCCAACCTCGAATCACACTGAACACTCACAATCTTAGAGCCGTCGTCGATATTTGTTTGCAACTTATCTCTTTTTACCGAGAGTGAACTTTAGAGTAAACAAGTAACCAACTATACGGACGACCCGTTCGAGTTAGACACGAAGGGAGAGTACTCAGTGTCTCAGCGCAGAGTTTTTTTCGTGAGAAATGGTTAACCTGTCAGGCTATAGCGCACCTGCGGGCTCCTTCTTTTCCGCCATCAAAAGAGTCTAACTAACTACAGTTACCTCAATCTGTCGTGGAATCGCTTCATCGTCGAGTCAATTCCCCATTCTGAATTAATCTTCCTCATCTTCAAAAGCGCGTCACTGTCTTCATCTGCGTAAGTTGCGATATAGTGTGAGTCCTTCCTTAAGGACGTCAACACACTCCTCTCATGATAGGCCTGCCCGCGTACAGAGTTGTGTGGTAAATATGAAATAATACATTACTAATATATTCATACCAGAAACATTTACTTAAAATAATAGAGTCAATTAAATTAAGTTTATAAAGAAAGGTGAAATGCATATAAAGGATATATTATAATACTAGAGATATATAATGCATTATTTATATTATATAAAAATTTTCAACAAAATGCCTGGAGAAATTAAGTGTATGAAAACGTATATTTTCAGAATTGTCCATAATATATATATACTTTATTAGTTACTTTCTATGTTTATAATAATAATAAGTTGAAAAATTCAAAATAACATAAATTCTACGATTATATTAAAATATAAAATTAGGATTGTTATGTTAGACTCGTTACATATATATTGATATATATTATTTTCATTTTGCAAATTATAAATTAAAAAGAATTTATTTACCAGATAAGAATTATAGAATAGTCACTATGTTAGTGTAGATACATTAATAAGGCTTTAATTAGATATACTATGATTGAAAAGTACTATCACCATTTATAGTATACCACTTATATAAGAGTTATAATAATAAAATAATTAATTTTTAGATATAATAATAAATAGTTCTATATTATAATAGATATAGAATCTTGTATGCACTTTGATATTGACACGGACTCACTAAAACAGGATCAGTTATTATTTTTATAGTTTTTTTTTTTTTTTTTTCTAATATAATTAATTCTTGCATATATGCATGTTGTTAATCATTTTTGTGTCACGCATTAGAAAAATTGCCGATCATCAAAAATGGATTATTACATTTGTGATGTTAAAAGAGCAGCTGTTCTCATCGCATTGATATGTTTTTATGAAAATAAATATCCAGAAAAGGTGGTACTACTCTTTCGCTAAATACAAGATATAATAACTGCGTTTTTTATTTCAAAATATGCGGATAAACTTATACGAAAATGGTAAACAGAAAAAAAAATTATTATTTATTAGGTGAGCACGAGGCCGGGACACAGAAGGCATATGGCGGATATTGGAAGTCTTAAACAAACCCGTAGGGAGGGGCGGAGGACCGCACATGCCGCTGAGACACCACAAGAAACAAAGAGCGGGAGTTTCCGGAGAGAAACTCCCAGAGGGAGAGATAAATAACCACATCACTCTATACGTCCCGCGGAAGGCCCGAGTAGAGACGTCAATCCAGCGAGCACATTATTGATGGTTACCTCTCTTGGCGAGTAATCGTATATTTTGATATAATAAACCCAAAAAAAATAAAAACAAATATACTAAAAAAGTACATTTTTTTTTAAAAAAATTATTTTCAAGAATAGTAATATAGCAACTATGATTCAGACATGTCCACGAGTTTAGTACGCTTTATTAGCATTTACTGTGACGGTAATTCATAACTACGGCACTATCATAAAAAAAATAATCATATATATAAAAATTAAACTGACGGAGTCGTAAAACTGAAAAGGTCCAATTTTGAATACAGTCCGTCTACACTGAAGAATTGGATATGTAGAATCATAATACTAAAATATATAAAAAAAAAAAAAAAAAAACTTCAACACTGACGGGATCGTAAAACAGATCAGGTAAAATTGGGAGATTTATAGAGAAAAATATATAATTAAATAAATAAAGAGGACAATATGAATGATATAGGTTGGGGTAATATTAGGAAGCTGGTTATAAAATATATGATTATATAAAAATAATATAATGATATTAGTATGAGGTCCTCCATTGTATTAGAATGATCAATTAATAACGTAAAGTAATGATAATATAAAATAGTAATTATTTATTCGATGCGAGATATATATTAATGACAAACAACCATTTAGAAAATAGTAACTTAATATATGTTATCCAGTATAATAACGTTTAAGCTAATACTATGCGATATATATAGTAAGATATATTATATATATATATATATACACTATACAGAGATTATTATTCAAGATATACTATAATATAATACTTTGACATAGTTAGCAAGTGACGTAAGTATATGATGGTCTCTATATATATATACTTATAAATTAACAATAATTCATTATATAATAGAATCTCATTTATTATAATACGATAAAGAATAATAATTAGATATTATATAATGGGCGTGGTCATGAAATTTCAGATTCTCACAAAAGCAGTACTAAAACGTATCCTATTATACATATAAAAATTATAATGTATATATATATATAAAAATAAAATACTTAAAATAAGTTGCAATAAAAGTGGCAATCTTAGGACCAATGTCCCAATTTAGCATTCAAAAGTGGCGTGCTCCTTCGCCTTGACAAGAAAACTCCTGGCCTATCATCAAAAAAGGTTCTGGAACTTCAAATCACAACGGTTCTAGGACTCAAAGGAGAGTAACTACGGAAATTTTCTGCTTTTATGACTGGACGGGTAGACATCCTTTTTTTTCTTCTTCTCAGATAACGGCTCTGCACCCAACTACACTCAAGAAGCCACAGATTATAGTACCTCGCTTTGTCATGAGGTACGCCTCCAATATCTGTCTGGTCAGGAATTTCACTCTCGGCTTGGACACCAGCGGAGTCGAAGTCCAAAAAGCATCTCTATAAGACTGATATCTATCTTTCTCTCTATCTGTCCCTCCATCTTTGCGGCGCGATTGGTGCTTCTCGTAAACATCGCTTTCTATAGGTACAACAGCGGCAGATGCTCGAAGGACAAATCTGTATAACAAGACGCACATCTACCTTACGGACGCACGAATGTCTAATCAAGGGATGCTAACTCAGCCGCAGAGTTTTGTGTGGTATATTGGTAACCTACTAGGCTAGTTAGTTACACTAGCGGCTGCTATCAATATCATTAATCTGGACCATTTCACGTTCTGTGAAATCTCTTCCAACTTTATGTAATGACTGTGAATTAACATCTGCCCATCACTCAGAAGCTGCGCGTGCTCATCTGACGTATTTATTGCATTTTATTTGGTGATACTTTTAGAGACGCTGCAACACCCTCCTTGAGGAGAGCGCCTTTATTGCACCGGATGGGGTGACAATAATAAATATATCACTAAATAAATTATACGCAACTTGAAGAGTTTAGGATAAGAAATTAGTTATTAATACAAATATAATTCTACTTAGTTTGAATTTACAATTTCGTTTTTGTTCGATAAATATTATTCTATTATTTTGTTTTTAAGAATAATCTTTTCTCACTTAAGAAACTATCCTATTATAGAAAAGATTATACTGATATATTTGATTATAATATAGCGTATAGGAGTGTTCTTTATAATGGAGAACATTAGGCTACATTATAAAATGAAAGCATAAAAATCGATAGCAACTTCATAACGAAATTATAATAATACTGGGAATATACCGGTTAGTATTTACAAGATAAGTAAATCAAGTATTAATTATTAAACATAGTTTCGTGAAAATTCACTTACAGCTATTAGTATAGATAATTTTTGTCAAGATATTATGAAAGGGAGATTATTTGAGACCTCAAACATGGCTAGTATTGATAAAAATCATCGGCAGATATCAGTATTACAGAAAAGCGAGGGGGTTGCAAAAACATACTCATCGAACCGGGCGTTTTATGTTTTTATCTATTATTTATTTTTTTTAATATACTATGTCTAAAGCCATAGACATTGTTACTACATAGAATCGTCGTATATGGAGGAATCATTGATCACTACTAAGTCGAGGACTACTATCATATAAAATTAGAATGTATTTGTAAAGGCTGGCTGTTACGTGCTCAACTTTTTCATTATTATTTCAAAAATGGGAAATTTCCCTCTGGTTGTAAAAGGAGCAGAAAATTCTTGTATTATTTATTCTTGCTGTAGTAAAGAGAAAAACACGTCAAAGCTACAAATAAGTATTTATCTCTTATTAAAAGGTGAGAGACCGAGGCCAGATCGGGGGAACAAATGGGTGGTAAATCGTTTTCCAATTAACACCGATAGAAGATATTGTGCGGGGAACCCAGCAGATCGGGGACTATTGCACAACTCCTACACAAAGTGCAAAGAGCTGGTGGCCTCGAGACCCTCAACTCTGAGGGCGGAGAGATTTAGTACTTTAATGTTGAACGCCCTCGTTCCATCTGGATTCGCTGGAGATTCTACTGAGCTACCGCAATCACTTTTAGTGAGAGTTTCCTCCTTGGGTATTCCTTTAGTTTTTAAAGAAGACTCACCTACAAAAAAGATATACTTTAATATGTACTTTAAAAATTAATTTTTTAAAACATATTATAAATATTTTTGGAACTTTTGAACATGTTCGTATCAACTTATAAATCATTGTTATCAATGAGCTAGCAATTGATTATTGGGTAAAAAATTAAACAACTTTAAATAATTAAACTGACAGAGATCCCGAGTAAAAACTGAATGAAGCCTTATTAATTTGTAAGGATCATCCGTCTAACAATAGAAATTGCATTGTAGGATTTAATATACTATAAATACAATGAAATAGAATTAAACAAAATATTCAAAAGATGAAAATGATTTATATGTATAGGGTTCCCAAATATAAATAATATATTTTAAAGTGAAGATTTAAGGAATAAATTTAAATATTATTATTAAATAGTTATGATAAAGATTAGTATTTAATATTAATATATATATAAATTAATATAAATATAAAGATATATTTAAATTAATAATAAAATATAATAGTATAGATTTATCAAACTAAAATGTATGTAATATATAAAATATAATAATATATATATTAATATATAAGATAATATATATATAATATATATTTAAATATATTATGATGTATATATATTGAATATATATATAATATTATATATAATGTATATATATATAAATATTATATATGTTTAATATATATAATAAATGTATAGTTTATATATTATATAGTATTATAATATATATATATATTAAAATATAAAAGTATATAAAATATTATAATATATATATTAAATATATATTATTATATTAATTATAATATATTAATATATATATATATATATAATATATATACGTGTATAATATATAAATTATAATAAAATTATATATATAATATATATATATATATCATTAAATATAAAATTATAATATATATATATATATATAAGTATAAGATAATATATAAATTAAATATTATATATAAAAAGAGTAAAATATGAGCGATTCTGACCAAACAAAACGAACAAAACAAACACAATCAAAATAACCAAATAACCAAAAATAATTAATAAAGGCAGGGAAGTGCGGAGAAAGGGATGATGAAGAGGTTAAGTGACCCTCCAAAAAATACTTGTTACTACCACTAAACAGAACAAAAAAAATAACCAAAATAAGGGACAGGGCTTAATGATCACTATAATTGAAGCTGTTTCATAAGCTCTGCATTCACTTAATATTTCAATTTTAATTGCTATTAGAAAAAATAGTTGAGGAATCATACTGTCTTCCATATATGTAATTCAAGTAATATACTAGCCAAAGAATATCATTATACAAAAAAAAGCTTTTCTCATTTTAATGAATGCTTAAGCTAAGATCTTAGCTATAACCTGCCATTTTGAAATAATGGGAAGATGAGTGAGTGTCTTCCATTCTTTGAAGACACAAGCCTGGAGTCATATCCTTAGATTGTAATATTTTGGTTCCATTGTAAGTATTAAGAAAACATCGAGCTCTACTACCTGATGTGCACTCGAGTTTCAGTCATAGTCATCTTAGATTATCTAATCTGCCTGTAAGGTAATATAAGTTTATCATAATACTTTCACATAAGTATATGTAGCGTATCCATACTAGAGTTTGGTCCTAAATGTTCCCTTCAGCTCGCTCTCAAAATCGATTCTAATAAGGGCATCGGATTACACAACTACCTTCTTAATACTTCATAATTTTCTCTGTGACTTTCTTTTCAATCTCAAAACAGCGCTGAGCTGAATATATCATATAATATTACGAATCTGAATATTAATAATGAGCCATCTCAATGGAGATCTACTGTATTCGCCCATTCAATCACTGCTTTCATATATTTTTTCAAAATATTTATTGTAGATGCCAACCTCAGAATGTGATTACATGACAGATGAATCATTTATCAAGTTGTCAACATGAGTAAATAAATGACATGTGGGTCTTCGCAATAAATAGTAATGAATAAATGTTTAAAAGTTTTAGTGTAGGCTACTGAAATGTCGTTAATCAGAGCTGGAAGCGGAGGCCAAGCCATAAACGTTCAATAAATAGAACAAACACAAAAGATGATCAAATGGAGAAATTTTTCGCTCTTTTCCGTCCTGCGATTCGGAAGCGCTTCCCTATTGTTGCCTCCGTATGTAAAAAGACTGCAGATTTGGCTCTGCTACAAATATTTAATGCATTTTCTTAACAAGGGAAAAATGCGTTATACAAAGAAAGCAACAGCTAATCTAATCCTCTTTCTCAAACTTAATGGAAACATTAGTAAACCTGAATATTCTGTTTGTACTGCTAAATTTAGGACAAACAGACATTTCTTTAACTGGCTACTACTAATTATCAACAATGTCAAAGAATATTTTTAAATAAATCATCTAATTCTATTTCTTCATAATCGAAAGAAAATCATTTCTATTATTATTCTTTAGGACAGATAATTTTCAACACTTATAACAGCTATCAAATTTAGGAATGAATTTAGAGTTATTATTACCGAAATAAGTATGAAAATTGACATATAATTAATTAAGTTATTTTCATATAAAATTAATTTTATATAATAAGTTATTAATATATATTAGTAAATATTAGATAAATATATAATATAGTATTAATATATAATATAATATAATATATATATAATATATATTAATATTATTAAATATATTATATATAAATAATATATATTAAATAAGATATATATATACTAATATATAATATTATTAATATAATAATAACAACTAATAATATATATAATAAAAATATATACTATATATAATATATATATATATAATAATAATATATATTATATAGTATAATTATATATAATATATATATATATATAAATATATAACAAAAAAAAAATATTATATATATATATATATATATTATATAATATATATATAATATATATATAATATAATATAATAATTTATAATAAAATATAATATATATATAATAATATATATATATATATATAAATTTTATTAAATAAATTTTATATATAATATATATATATATATAATAATATAATATAAATATAATAAAATAATATATAATATAAATATATATAATTATATAATATATATTTATATAATATATATAATAATATATATATATTAATAATAATATAAATATTAATATATATATATATATTATATATAATATATATATAATAATAATAATATATAAATATTTATATAATGAATAAAATATATATATATATTAATTATATATATTATTATATTATATATATATATATATATAATTAATATATATAATAAATATAAATATATATTATTATAATATATATAATTAATTTATACATAGAATTATATAATATATACTAATAATATATAATTAATATATATATATATATTATAAATATATATATATATATAAATATATATATATATATATATAATTATATATATAAAAAACTGTTTGCATTAATAACATTATTTTGGTTTCAATATATATCTCATATTCCTAACCTACTTTTTAAGGGGAAATCAAAAAGCAAAGACAAAAGTATTTTATTTTATTACAATAAACATGGTTATGTTAAATGACAAATAATTTAAAAGTAACTGGTTAGATTATTTTATCAGGTAGTTAGAATCATCTTCCATATCTTTGACAAAAATATTTATGAACAAAAAAAAATAAATCAGTAACCATATCTTAATATACTAATTTTATGGAACAATTTAAATGATCACAACTAATATTTGAAAATTTACTGTAAATCACAAGTTTCTATTTAAGCAGATTATCAAAGGAAAAACTTAGTAAATAGAAATATTTTATTTTAGAGCCAAAAATTTAGGAAGGAAAGTGAATTATTCTTTCTGTATTTCTTAAAATTCTTCTTTTTTCTATAAAATATTTCTAAGTTTTAAATTCTAAGCTAATAAAGATGTCATTAACAACATTTAATTTCTTAATACCCTCAAAATTTTGTATCCGAAATTAATGATTTCATGATGTAAATGGAGAACGAAATTATACTAGGGTCGAGCCGGACCGGAGCTCGGAAGCGTTGGGAGACTTTCTGAATAACAGTGTTTTGATTATGCCCAAGCGGAGAGCCAATGGCAGTAGTTAGAACCTTGTGATGGGTGAAAATAGTCGGAGTATTATAATTTGAATGTTGCCTTCTAATAGTCCGTGGTTGAGTCCATATTTAAAAATGCTGGAGCTTTCCAGCCACCAGTGAGCCCGGGAAAAAGAAGTCTTAAGGGAAAAGTAGCGCAAGAGGGTGGAAAAAAAATATTTTAAAATCTAGACTCTTGTTATGCGTGGACTCAGATCCATGGAGCCCCGATGTATCGGCAGGCCGGGGTAATTAAAATGCTGGACCAGCCGGAGCTTGGAGTCGGAGCCGGCAAAACTATACTATATTTTGAAAATTCAACCGGCTCCTGCAAAGCCTCACGATTGGGACTAGTGTTGAGTCTATTTGCTTTGTGATGATTTGTAATCCTGTTTGGACGATTTGTTCATGCAGTAGGTTCAGAAAGTCTTCTTAGTTGTAGATTGTCAATGCAAATTATTGGTGTTAAATGGTTAATGTTTAGTTATGATTTATGTGCTGGATCTATGAAGGGTAAGGCAGAATTAGGGTTATCTAGAGAAGGTCATATTTATGTTGTAATTACGTCGGGGAAAATCATGGTGTTTCTCCAATGTATAGGTTGTTACAGTTGGCACTTGACCTTTTTGTACACATTGGGAAGTAAAGGAATCCGAATGAGTACGAGGTTTGAAGATTTTTTTTGAAAAGGAAGGACATTGGAGAGAAACAAGGATAGATTTTGGAGCTCGGAATTTTTACACATGTTTGTGAGATTGGTGGGTAGAGCGGAGATCATGAAAGTTGTGGTGTGTTGTCTTGTCTTCTTGGATCTAGTGGTAAAAGTGGTTCTTTTCTGCTTTACGGGCATTATTCAATGATGTGTGTCGGATAAGAAATTTACGAAAGTGAGAAGACTAACTCAAAGCAGGATGAAAATCAAGGTAAGAACAAAATATCAATGCCATTGGAAAAGACCAGAAGACTTAAAGTAAGTTAGTGGGTGGAAGTGGGAAGAAGAAAAAAAAAAAAGAAACCATGAATATAATTAGGGTTAGCAGTAGGTTTCTGTAGATGGAGAATTGTATGTGATTATGAGGGACAGGTCAAGAGAGCAATCTAAAAAAAGGGAAGGGAGTTGTTGTTTGGCAGTTGAAGTAGGGGATTGGTTAACTTATGGAAAAAACAAAGAACATCATGGAATACTGGTTTGGGATTGGTGTTAACAGGAATGGGCTGCATGCACAATGTCGTCAACATTTTCGGAACCAAAGGATTATTTAGAAGAGGATGAGGAAAGAATATGATAGATTTCCAAGAGGTTCCATAAAGATGTTTGCAAGAAATTGGGGAGAGGGGGAGATCCCATGCTTAAACCATGGTTGTTTATAGTAAGTGTTGTTAAACTGGAAATAGTTTTGTGCTCAAGGGTAAGGAGAGTAAGCTGTTTATTGAGAGGGAAGGGATGAGAAGATTAATATTGTTTTTCCACGAAATTGAAGCTTTCGAGAGCAGAGATGAGTAAGAGGGCCAGGAACAGAAGTAAAGAGGGAAACCACATCAAATAAGAAGGCTTGGTGTGTATTAGTGTAGTATGTCTCTGGACTTGGAATGAAATATTCAGTGTGGAAATGAGAAGATGAGCATGTGTCTTATGAGGGTTTATTAAAGCAGTTAGCAATCCCCATTTGAAAGTTGTATGTAGTTGAGTCAATGTTGGAGATAATAGGTCTGAGTAAGTATATGTTTTGGTTTATGGTGTTGTTTGGTTGTGCTATTTTTGTGTTTTTATTTCCAGACAAACTTTTAAATTCATTATGTAGTAAAAGGAGAGTTAGAAAGGATTTTGTTTAAAGTTTGTGTTTGAAGATGTTTTGTGAAATTTTTTAAAAAGGTTTTTGGTAAAGAAGACCGCTAAGCAAGACAAGACCACCAACAACACTTCATATCTCCCTACCCACACATCTCACAACATGTGTAAAATTTCCTAACCAAATTCATCCTTGTTTCTTCCTCCAATGTACTTCCTTCAAAAAAATTTCAAACCGTAAAATTGCCTGATTCCTTTACTCCCCAATGTGTGTACAAATTCCTGTGCCAACTGTAACGCCTATACTGGAATGAACACATATTTTTCCCCGACGTACTTAATTCAACATCAATATTGCCTTCTCCAAAGGAACCTAATTCTGGGCCTTACCCTCATGAATTCCACATATCATAACATAAAACTTACGCACCATGACACCATTAATTCAACATTGACCGAATCTCACTTAGAAACTTTCTGAATCCTATTGCAAAACAAATAATTACCATATACAAAGAAAAGACTCACACATGGATCCCATCATAAACAACCATTCTGCACTCCTCAGCTTTTTTCAAAAAACTTAAACCAAACTTTTGTAAATTAATTCAATTCAATTCACAAAAAGTTTTTTTTATATATTTATATTTTATATATTTTCATTATATTTAATTTAGTTTGATATTCTTCATACTAGCTGAAGGAGGACCTAGAATTAAAGGTCGAAAGCTTTTGCTACATTTATAAAATAAATTTATGATAAATATCTAAGTCTTATCTCTTATTCTTAACCGAAGGAATCCCCCAGTCTCTTTTTATTAAGGCATTGTAATCATATTATTACCATTGGCGTCCTAAGCTATTTTGTTTTGAAGACAAATATAACAGTCATATTAAGCAACATTCCGATTGTGGATTTCTATCTTAGGAAAAA
>JABUQX010056004.1:0-25000 GCA_015478945.1 Trachelipus rathkii
TATATCATAATATATATATAATATTGACCTTATGTAACAATTATTTACAGAATCATACTATAATATATCATACGCTTCTCAATTTTTTACTACTCTTTAACACTACAATATAATTATAATAAGTATATATATATATAGTGAGCGATTGCGGTTAGTGTATTCGCTTGTTACTCAATTGATATAGCGAATGCGGTTCCTGAAAGATCTGAGGGTGGATGGCAGGAGAGGTTTAAATATGGAGAAGGATGATGGAGGTCTACTATATAAGGTTGACCTAGGTGTTGGAAATCTCAGAGAGTTGAGAGGATTGTAGACAATTTTGGCAGGTGTGTAAAAGAAGGGTTTAAAAAGGTAAGCGTAGATAAGATAAGGTTTGGTTGGAGCACAGTCCCAAGTGTGAGTTATGTTATTTGAGGCGGAACAAGGCGAGTAATATATTTAGTAGTTGGATAAGCGATGCAGGATGATGCAAATGAAGTTCATCATGGCAAGGTCTGGGCTATAATACGTTGGTGAATAAAGGACTATTGGTCTGCGCTGGGTCTTTACTTGACGTAGTATCATACTCTTTTATAGTAAGTGAGACAGCGGAAACAAAAGTATAATCAGATTAAATTCAATTTTCAAGCCAGGAAACCTTAGCGGAACATGCTAGGTGAAAGAATGAGAAATTGAGGAATGAAACGGTATTAAGAGTTTGTATTGAAGAAAGGGGTAATAAAAGAATAAAGGAAAGTAATTAGATTGTTGTTCTTTTTGTGGCAGGAAATGATAAGTCGTGGTTAATCTGAAATGTAACAGTGGCAGTATAATGGAGCCGACTCGGCTGTGACTGCTGAACGAGTAAAGTGGATTAGTCAGCTGACCAATATCTGAAGAAGAAATGTACTTGGAGAGCGTAAGCAAAAGAAGGGTCATAATCGGAGTGACTGCGGGTGATTTGTTTGATGGCATGGTTGCCTGCCGTGGGCCAAGGAATAGAATCTTTACATTGAATTTACCATAGTGGCTGGTCCGTTGTGTTCATAAGCCCAGGTGGATCTCTTTTAACGAATTTCAAAGGCAGGCTGGGCTTGATCTTTCACTTCTGTTTTAATCTTCTTCGCTTTCTCTCCGATGCATGACAACCACTTAGTACCACCAGTCTGGGGCAGAGAGGTAGATAAAGAAGAAAGAATGTAATATATATAATTAAAGTATATATATAATATATAACACCATATTTGTTAATATCTAAATAAACCCTAGATATATATCATCTATTATTAATAGAATTTCTAAGATTATTATATGATTATTATATACATTTTATACAATAATTATATTGTTGGTTATGATATCGTATATATATATATAACTATATACTATATAAATATAACATATATAGTAATTATGTATATTATACCACATTAACTAATATTGTGAAGTGGAAGCAGCGTTGAGTGGGGATTGGTGCCCCTAAACTATTATCTGCGAATTGTTGTTGTGAATCTGAATAGAGTTGAGAGAATGATAGAAGATTGGCAGTGGTGTGAAGGAGGGGCTTGAAGTAAACGGATAAATAATTGTGGGTTGTGTATGAGCGACATCTCTAGGGTATAATCTTTTTTATAGATCGCAATCACGGTTGCTTGAGTTTATAAATATTTAGGAGTCATTACTGAGAAGGAACGATTATGCACGAGGTAGTAGGAAGTTGTGAAGGAGGAAGGTGGTGTGCTTTAAATCCGTTGGTATGCAAAGGGACTAAGTCTTGAGTGTGCTAGGTCCTTCAGTGAGGTAGTGTTACTGTGTAATTAGGTAGTGAATGGGCTGATAAAAGTTAAGATCTAAGTTCAATGTTTCAGATGGACAATCTTTGGTAGTAGTTGAGAAAATTGATAAAGAGATGGAAAGTATTAGAGAGTGGGGGTGTGAAGAAAGGTAAGAGAGAATATGAAAGTATGTTGAAGGTTGGTCTGTAAAAGGATGCAAGATATAGCTTGTTGCTGGATGTATAGCGGTGAGTGTGTTGGAGACCGAAGAGGGATGAAGACCGAAGAGAAAGTGGACGAGTGGATGCCATCGAAGTCTGAAGGAAGAATGTGTATTTCAGCAGAGCGAGAATAAAGGTGCATGATAGGAGAGAGCGGCGGGGTTTTGTATGGGGGTGGTTGTGCACTGGGCAGGATGACAATTACATTGACGATTTAACATAGGGAGGTAGTCGCGGTCTCCACAGATACTTAATAGGGATATATCTGATCTTAGCCAGCTTCACTAATTCATGGTACAGGGGCGTTAAAGGGCTTATCTTTTCGACGTGTTCATTATCCACTGGCTTTCTTTTAACCGATCCTGTGCAGCCTTACCCAATCTTGGGGCAAGAGAAGGTGAAGAAAGAAAGAAGAAGATATAATAACATTTAATATATTATATATATCATAATATATAATAAGTTCACTAATACATAACTATACTTGTCATAACCTTCCTCACTACTATCACAATTTATATATATCTACTATACGTAATAGATGACAATAATATAATATGATTATATCATATCGATACTTAACTGATAATTTGTTCAAATATGACATAAATATTTGAATCGTGACTCTAAGAAAAGTTATCTAACCACAATAGTAATACATATGATAATAGAAGCTCCTTTTTCTATTGATTTATATTAGGATGTGCCAAATAGAGTACCAATAACAAATCTGAATTTTCGTATACTAAACGTATTTGACCGAATATTATGTGCCTGCATAACATAAAATTCTCGAGCTGAAATAGTTATCAAAGTTACGATCATATAGGAGAAAAACAAAACTATGTGCAATATTAATAGTCAAAAAAAAAAAAAAATTAATACTCTTCTAGTAAAATTTTATCAGATGCACAACCATTCCAATATTAAAAGAATAAAATTAAAGAAAAGTTTCGTAATTAAAGATTTAAACTAAACTATTTTATTTTCACAAGGTTAAAAAGACAGAACATTAGCAGTTCTCCATTTCAGCGGATACAACTAATTTCTTAAGAGTGGCATCAATAAAATATTTCCTCATTCCTAAATACCATCTTCTTACTTTCGATGATATGGTGAGCTGAAAGTTTTTATTGCCTAGTTTTTTTCAAATCATATAAAAATATTCAGTGTACTTCGAAACAATTGTAGGGATAATCAATTGTAGCTTCACTGCTTTATTACAATAATTCACATCGCAGAAGAATGGACTTTTTTTTCAACTCCCCTCTTTTCTGTATGAACGATTTTGATGCCCAATTCTTTGAAAACAGTCATTAAAGAATCGAAAATGGGACTTCAGCTTCACTGCTCTACTATGATGATTTGTCAGTAAAGAAGTCAGGAGGTAAATTCATGCTTTTCTTTCCATGCCTCAATGACCATATTTTTTTACTGATTCATTTGATTCATGTTGAAAAATTAGCGTGAATCGTATTAAGAAAGTACTACCCTCAAAGATTAAACATAGAATCTTAGAAGTCTTTTTTTCTAGTGATTTCTTAAGCTCTTCACAACGAGTGTAATTATTCCAAGTATTAATAATATTTTGTATTAATAGCTTATTAAAATAAGATTTTTTTGCTAAAAGTTGAAGAATCATTGGGCGACCGTTCTTCAGTTATTGCATGTTTAGTGATTTGTCAAATGGCTCAAATTAAATTTAATGAAATAATTTCTACATTTCCACTGGTTTCATACTTATGATGCATTCAGCAGCGTATGTGGCTATTGGGAACTTTTTGATCAAACACCTTTTAAATATCATAAGTGCTGTTCTGAAGTAAACGTCTTGAATAATTATGCTGTTAGAATGTCAGACAACAACGTAAAATATTAAGCTTGACTGCAGTTGCTTGAATGGGTGAAAATGAGAGGAATATTCTCCAATTACTGTAATTCTTACACAGATTCTGGAATTATGATTCGAAATGATAATTCAACATATTATTTAGATGCACATCGACAGAGCCACTCTCTTACAGCTAACATGTTTGGTCTATCGACTGTATACTAAATGAATTCATTTTTGATACACATAAATATCAATTTCAATTTTGGCAGTCGTATGAGATTCAGAAAAATTCTTACCCTAAGACTGCTAGTTCTTCTTTTTGTGCAAAGTTCTTGAATCTCAGTAGCCTACACCCTTCACAAATGCTACTTAGTTATACTGTAATCATCTGTCATACGGTAGTTGAGAAATATAGGCGCTTATCGATACTCTTGAGTGATTCAATTTTACGAGACAATTTAAAATACTCAACATTATCATAATCATACCTATATTTAGATTGACAAATATACCTTTCCCAGCAAGTTAGGTTTTGAATAACAATCATAAGAAACTTCATTAATTGTTCTAAAACGATTTCCTCTGCACTGAGAAATACAGGGTATTCCGCAGCATCCTATTTTTGTTAAAATACATTGGTGAGATTTTACTCTCTAAGCATCCAATCCACATTTGTTTTTCAAAGCAATCTACAATGTCAGTTGAAAGATAATAGAATGACGCTTGGAACTAGAATCTTGTTTGCTATTATTTTAATCTCCACCTCTACTTTACCTTCACTTTGTCTTGTAATTTGCCAATGATTTCTCATAGAGTGTGTTATGTTTTTAGGAAGTTTTCCGTCCTCTGAAACCACGTCTGGCAAAAGATTTGTTGTCCCAACCATTATGGTCCACTTCATCTATATCTTTGTTTTCTTTCATTCTGCGACTCTTCCACTTCCGTTGAATGTGTGTCTATGCGTTTCTTAGTGTTGTCATGTAAATTGTCTTTCAGAGTTTCCACAGAAACTTGTTATTACTGTTTTTCATAAGAGCTCTTGAATTTGGATAATCTCGCTTTATTATTATAATTGAGTCAAATGTTTTATTCCCCATAACATGATGTCTCTACATGACTAGACCATTATCCATAACTTATAGTCCATTTCCAAGTAAATATGGATCCAAAATTTAAACAACACCCTCCTTAGATTTCTCATAAAATGTTTCTTCGAAACTGTCCATTCTCTCTAATAATTTCATTCAGGAATACTCAATTGACTCAAAGAACTATCGTAAATTCTTTTTACTCGCATCTGAATCTCATTTGTGCTGTACAAATCTTCTCTTCGATCTCTATTCGCTTGTAAGTACGCATATTAGATAAATTCCCAACAGCGAATCATCGGAAGACTGATCTACTGCACCGCGCTTTAATATCTATAGGCGTTCTTCCGTTTGTTTTGCTGTTGCTGCTTCTCTTCTTGACCAATACGCTTTCTTCATTGCCTTACTCCATTTCTTTCTCTTACCCTTATATCTCAGTACACTTCCTTCTTTCTTTCCATTAATATAATCGATTCTTTTCTTTTTCTGTTATATGTATATACATGCTTTTGTTAATCTTCTTACTATACACTCATCAGTATCTTATCTCCTTGATCATGTAATCTCGTTTCCTCTTTCTTATCACCAATATGATGTTTTAACGTCACAAAAGTATTCTTCCTCATCGGTTTTCTGTATCCAGAGAATATTCAAGAGAGAAGGCTTTAATCCTTATTTCAGTTCAATCAGCTCAAATTCTTGGTGCGCTGCAGATTACGCAGATTCATTTCTTTATTTACTTACCACTCTGCTCAATTTCTCTTTCGCTTTTTCCTTTTAATCATTCACCTTCTCCTTGTCTTTAATCTAACTCAAATATTTCGTTCAATCTTCTTGTTCTTCTGACGCCACCAAGAAATGTCGCTTTCATCACATCCTACTGCTTTTCCCATAGTGATGTGCTTCATCTTTGTATATGGTACGTGTTACGTATTTCTTCCATCTTTTTCATACTTTATTCTAATAGTTTCTTCTTCATTTCTCTTTCTTTCTTCTTCATTCCCATTTCTGCATTTCTGTGTCTTCTTCTTCTCATGGTGCTCTGTGCATTCTTTTTATGTCTACTCTACGCGTATATCTAATTGATCCTCCCTTCTTTACCACTATGACTTTCCCTGGTTCTTTCCATCTTTTATCATTTTCTCTTTTATAATATACCCACTCTCCTATTTTTATATCCATTATTGGGAAGTAAATATGCCTAACAAAGGGGGGTACACTGCAAATAACCTGGTATTTGGTTGGAATAAGGGAGGGAAAATGACACATTGGAACATAGATGACACAGAGGGTTGGGAAGAACATGTAGTAACAGAAAATGCTAGATATAGGAGAGAAGCATGGAAAGAAGTAACGAGTCAACAAACAGAAATGAAACTTAGAAGAGCACTAAATAACAACATCAGAGAAAGTAAAGTTCAAGATATAATAGCAGAGTGGGTATATATAAAAGAGAAAACGATAAAGAATGGAAAGGACGCACGAAAAAAGCCCACTTATAAATCCTAGAAGGTAAGACAGTAGCTGGTTAAAAGCACGGGAGATCAACTAGATATACGTCAAAGAGTCACAAAAGTCATCATTATTTATTATATAAGCAAGAGACAGTGAGAGGAAACAAACTATGAAAGTGCGGAATGAAACTTCAAGCTGTCATCAAACGATTCCCTGCCTACTCATGAATCCTATAAATGCAGCACTGCTCCACACGACAACACACACACGAGATATGTCTACATCGCACACTCCTACTCTTTCACGCGATACCTTTGCATTATATTTTGTGTTATAGCAACACAGTCGAGCTAATTCAATATTCTGCACCTTGTTCTAAATATTCGTGCTAATAATTCCTCCTGCTCTCTTGCTGCTTGCTCAATATTCTAGCTTCTTTCTGCCTCTACCAATTTCCCTACTCTTCATACCACGATCATATATTTGGTAAATATATCTTTCAGTGCCTGGCCGAAAAATTAGAAGGTCCGCTTCACATACGGCGTGTCACTTGTGAGCATAACTCACGCAGCAGTCATTCAAAGCTAATAGCTATGCCTAGCAAGTAGATGAGCTGGTTATTGGTCAGCCACCATACTTAAGCAACATCCGCATTCTCATTTTAAATACGCTTTGTATAGTCGACGATCTCGTCACCGTTTTTTAATGTCAGGCACATCACCATTATGTGCGGATAAAACTCATTTCTTCCGCACATCATAGGAGATTTGGTAACGTGGTTAGGGGATAATGATGTAAGATTGCTTGCCTCGTAGAAGGAAGAGGGGTGTAGTGTGTTAAGTATTTGAATATAATAAGTGGGATTGATAAATTGTGGTCTTAAAGGTGAAATAGGTATAGCTTGGGGATATGATGAATGATTAATATTCGAACTGCATCACAAAAAAGGTAAGTAAAAAGGGAGAAATAAAAAAATATAAAACGCAAATATAAGTAAAACACTTTCAGAAAAAAAAGGGAGGTAAGTTTCATGCGCTTTGAGTATCTCTTAAGCGTGTCTAATCTAATTGAAATTCCTCTATTCATCCTTTGAGGGAGGCTAAATCTTAATTTTCATCTGTTTCGAATACTCATCATACTTGGGGGTTAGGCATGGCATCATTCGTAGGAAAAGTTTATTTTTATTGATAAAATGTCTCAGAGTAAGTTGTTAATAACATAGAATGTTAACTTTATTTACAGGATATGTTCTAATAATAATCATAATGAAAAATTATTTATATATATTAATTTTATATTTTGCAGATAATGTAGATTACATTTGGACAGGAGGTAGAAGATCTGGAAATAGGATGGAAAAAGGGGCAATTAAGATGTTATCGATCATGTTTTTAAAAAGATAATAATATCCAATTCGTATAAACATTCAATATAAGTCTGCGAAGTCATGAGGACAGGAAAAAAGTATACACCAGCAAACCTCAACACTCATATCAAATACTAAAAACTGAGCCAACTATAATTTTCAGGAATGACTCGCTGGTAGTAAAAGTTCAGAAAGACATATTAGTAAATCAGAATACCTTCTGTAACTTCATTCTGGTTGATTCGAGAGCTTTTCCACTATCCTGTTGGAAATAGGAAAAAGATGAGAGGTAAATTTTCCAAGGCAAACTTCCATCCAACAGATATCAAAGCCTTGAAATCAGCCGGATTAAATCGCCAATGCTTAGATTTATACATAGGACTGAAGATGGGGTATTTGTGGATAGAATAACCAGTGGTGAAGCTTATGTCGAAGATGTGCCACAATTGGCTGACAACTTCTTCCGAATACAAATGTGAGAATATTAAGTTTGATAATACTGTGTATCGAAATAAGGCTTAATTTTCGTGTCTACACATGTGGAAATTTAACATATAAGAGTTATAGAAGATGTGAATAAGAAACAATATATAGACAAGCTGTATATAAGAAGTCAATTACCCTGTTTCCAAAAAATTGTCTTTGATGATAATAAAAATTACGAGAATATAGGTACTATATCATGGCGCTTAAAAGTTTATTAACTACATCCAAACTGTCCTAAAAGACAGAAGTCATCTAAGAGAAAACTACAAAGCAATAACATAAGGAGGTAAAGAAAATAAGTACTATTTACCTAGAGCATCGGAGACGGAGAGTTCCCTTATAACAATACTATAGTATAATTAATTCAAGGTCACAAGGTGAGGTGGTCTTCCATTGTGAGGAATCATATACAGGTGAAAGGCACTAGGGACGAGAGGAAAAAAGTTAGATTGGACTGAAAATATAAATCCAGATAATTGAGTTGAGTATATTAAAATGTGTAAGCATAAGCAAGATGAAGTAGAGCGACTAACCTCTGTCCACCATTAAAATCAATTTATTTGTAAATTGCAAAAAAAAGATCACTATAACATATATATTATATAACGATTCCATGATTGGCGAATTTCATGGATATTCAAATTCGAGTAGTCGCAGTTAATACGAAAGAGCGTAAATAATAAGTGAATGCAAAAACTAGGAAAACACACTAATTTGATTAATTTAGGCAACTGATATAAGATAATATGTCGATAAGTGAGTCGGCATTGGGTCTGTCTATATTGGATGAAATCTAATCAAAGTGAAAGTCCTAACCTTTAGCAGAATATAGCATCAAGAAGAATTAGCTCGTCGAAACTACAAACATTGGCACACTACTCATGCAGATATTGGAGAGTGTGACTAAGAACAAAACAGCCTTTGATAGCGACATGAACATCACTTGTTCCAATGAAACACAAGATCTATGGAGAGAACGAGAGATTTCTTTGTAATAATAATTATCAAACACACAAACACCAAATGTGCGGAGTTCAAAACAAATTTGATATATTCAAAATTATTCAATAATACAATAATAATACAAAGAAATAATAATAAAAGGTAAAGAGATAATTTAAGTGAAGACAATAAATGACTCTTGACTTAAAGGTATATTTATAATTATTATTATTTATATTATTATTAGTATATATATAATAATATTATATATATTATATTATTATTAATTTAATTATTTATTTATTATTTAATAATTTAATTATTTAATTATATATTATTAATAATCATATATTTTAAAATTATTGAGATAAATATATATATATATATAATCATTTAGTTTGTTATAATAATATATTAGATAAGATATTTTTGATTTTAGGCAAATAAAACTGAAAATCAAATTATTGTTGTTTGTGTTGCAGTTCTTGTTATATATATATTTATTATTACTTATCATTATATTCATCATTATTATAATATCTCCTCTCCCGATAGTTGGAGGAGTAGGTAGTCAAAGAGTACTGGCTAAAAGGAGAATTATAGATGACAGAGATGAAGGTGGTATCCAAATCAAAAGAAAGCCGTCCCATTTTACTGCCCTTAGAGCTTAACTGAGTCTAGATTTGTGGAGGAGATAAAATCTACAGAGGGTTGTTCAATCGAACAGTGATGCAGGAGTGAACGCCACTGTAGGAATTGTTCTAATTGTGGTTACGTAGCCATCGTATGAAGAGCTATAACCATGATACGCGTATCCCTCAAAGAGCCAAAACCTTTGTGCATTGCAACCGCATTGATCTTATTCACACTGTATCTATCCTGACAACAATTTTTAACTGTTCTCTTAACCTATCTGAAGTTTCCGATAGTATGCATATCTTTTTAACAAATCGAATCACTCAAAGAATTATTTTATCATTATATATACATTAAGATCATAGCTATGTTTACATTCCGAAACTTTACCTTTATACTTTCTACTCTGAGTTATTAAATTGCACTTTCAATTTCATTTATTTTTTACACATGCTTCACTTCGATCCATAAGATTGTTGATTCATATCATAGTATAAGCTATTACATAACCTAAACACTCATATAATCAAACCGCTGCAATAAGAGCTTTACTATATATAATCTTAACAACACTATGTTTAGCATATAGTAGATCCTAAAACAAATAACATTTATTCTTCTCTATAGATATTTCTAGATCAATATGTATCAAATGTAATAATTGATCCACGATAAAACATCACTCTACCACTTATATAAAGCACTGTGCTTCTCTACAATTACATAACTCAGACACCGACGCACATCTTCGTGACTAAAAATAATAGCATACTCTTCCCTTACAAACTGATAACGATTGTTTGAAATAAAGATTTAAATATGCGAGTTAACTTCAACTGTACCACTTGGTCCGCATATATTTGCGAAGTGATTAAGCCTAATTTGGGAATAGTGTTGGGGAATTCGAGAGATATACTTAATTTATTCGAACACTATCGAGGAGAAACTCAATTCTGAATAAGAGTAAGGTTTTTATTCAGCTACACATTGCTATCAGACGAAAAATAAGATTTTTTTAAAAATTTCCTTCTAATGACATCGGACATAAATTATCTTCGTATGATACTAGGTTTAGCTTCCCCTTATAATAATCCTTAGATATATTAAATTTTCAAAATTATCTTCTTTTTATTATTAGCATTATAATATATATATATATAATATTATATATATATATATATATATAATATATAGTATTAGTAATATATATATATATATTATATATATATGTAATATTATTAATCTATATATTATATATATATACTGATATATATATTAATGAATATATATATTAGTTAATATATATATATATATATAAATATTATCTTATATATATAATATATATTAAGTTATATATTATATTAAATTATATAAATACTATTTATAATAATATATTTAATTTTATATAATATACTATTAGACTCTTTAATAGATAAAAGTAGGTAAAACATTAAGATAATAATTCAAGCAGTTTCTTTGTTATATAGTTTTAAATTATTATGTTTGTGGGTGTTTTTGATATTTATGTTATAAAGCAATAGATAAATAAATAATAATCACAGTATTTTAATTAGATAAGCATAAGAAAGTTATATCGGCTGTAGACCCTGAGATGATATGAAAGAAAAAAGAAAGGAAATAAACAGTCGTCAGGTATGAGTAGGAATATAGACGTAAGTATTATGCACGTAACCGGTGTCACCGCTTTTAGAGAAGCTACTAATGTTTAAACCTCTAGAAATTTTATTCTTGGATTAAAAATGAAACAAAATCATAACATAGCCTTGAATTCTAGAAACTATAGTTCCATCAATTAATGTGTAGATTAATATGATAAAAGAGTGTGTGAGAGTTTCTAAATTAGATTAGTTTCATATGTTGTCTCGGTGGTATGTAGATTTTTGATTTATTGATATGATATTACGGTGATGTAGTGTATGCTATTATATATGTGTATTGGATAATTGCCTAGGGTGGGGAGTCCTCACAAAGCTTTGCATCCTGATGTGAGTATATTATAGAAGAGAGGGAAGAAGGATGGGGAGGATAGTTAGAGGATAATGTTCAGGATTATTATGGTATTATTTATGATTTAGGATGTATGAACGTGAGAGGGGTTAACGATGATTTACGAGGATTTTAAGAGGGAGGAAGTGGGGTTAAATTAGTTATGATAAGAAAGAAGGTATTTAGGATCTGTGTTCATTAGGTGACAGAAACTAATAGCTGAAGGAATTAAATAGAGGAGAAAAGCACTGGAATAAATACAGTAAGGTATAATATGAATATTCGTAGGTGATGAATTAAACAGATGAATGAATGTGAGGGCGAGGAGGTAAAGGGGGTAGGGATATTAAGTTATAGACGAAGGATATAATGAAGAGATAGTTAGGGAATAATATAGTAGGTAAAAGGTATTATAAGTGTAGCAGTCACAGTTTATGGGAGGTTCTAGGTACACATTAACGTTTTCTGTTGTCTTGGGGATTATCATATACCACACCTACCCACATCTTGTGGGGAGAAAGGTGAGTGAAATGATGATTCACGAGAGGATGTGCGGCGGGAGATGCATAGCTGTATGGGTATTTTATTTATATTATAGTAGCGTACGTATAAATAGTATTATATGATGACATATACTACAGTTCGGAAGGTTGAGGTCTAGAGTGAGGAGGATATGAATAGTAGTATAGTAAAAAGGATTATTGGAGTGAGGTTTAGAAAGGATGAGTGTGTATGGGAAAGTATCGGGGGTATAACTTATTATAAATAATTTTGTCTATTTGGGTAGGATTTATGAATTCGCTAAGGAGTAAGTGGGAAGGGAGGGGTGGGGGGGAGAGGATAATATATAGGTCAGATCCATTTGGGGTAGGGGATAGGAATGTTAATGGAGAAAGTAGTAAAAATTATTAGTAAGTTTGTGTTTGATTTAAATTGAAATGTCAATTGGAATTACTATGGTGTCAAAAAAATGTAGTAAAATAATCAAATCAAGTATAGACGATAGGAAGAGTGTAGATAACGGGGGGGAGGGCTTTACTTATATATGGATTATGTGTGTGTAAATTTAGGAAGGAGTGAGGCAAGGATTACTTAGATGTAAATAAGTGATATTTAGAAGGGGCGGGGGGAGGTGAGGATAATAGTATATTCAGAATCAGCTATATATTTTAGGTGTGTTGCTATAGGAGTATGGGTGGTTAGAAGAGGTGAGGTTAGTAGGAAAGTGGGAGAAAAGAGGAGAGTAGACAGTTGATAAATATGGATGGAAAAAAAATATGGATAGGAGACATGTGTGATATAGAGGGAGTTTAAGGAGATAGGTATGTGTAGGATATAGTGGATGGAGATGACTTGATGAGAGGACGGGAATGCTTAGGAGGAGTGCACTATTGCACTTTTGCGTTTACCAGGTGTAGGGGTAGATGGGTTTAGAATGGGCTATACACTGGGAAGAACAATAGTAGTAGAATTAAAAAAAGCATGGAATGTGGACAGCTAGTAAAATAAAGAATGAACACAGTCCCAGAGGCTAGAAGGGTATGCATGAACTGGTTCTAAAACACTGTGTCCGCTCGCGGGTAATGTCAAGCAGAAAAGGCACACAGAGTAGTGAATGCTGGCAAGCTGACTCAAGCTAGAGGGAAGATGTGTGTAGAAAAAGGAACGGAAATGTAGCATATCCATGTTGAATGGGGAGACTAGGAGAGAGGTAAATGTCAGCTGGGAGGAATTTATAGTCCTGGAACAGGTCTGACAGATACGAAGAGTAACTACGAGGCGCGTGGCAAGTAGCAGTACGAAAGAGACAAGCAAGCAATATAATGAATGAGATTTGTTGGAGAGAAACGTGCCATACCCGGACAACATTTTTTGAATAGCGGAACTAGTTTATTTTGTTTAGAACAGAACGTAAAATTAAAACCTGAGAGTCTTTGGTGGGTTGGGGGAGAGGATTCAGGGAGGAGATGGGGAGTGGAAATAGGAGGAGAGGAAGGGTGAGGAAGAAGCCTAATTGCGGCTGCTTAGGCAGTTTGTAGAGGATGAGCTTCCCTCTGATTATGTAAGTAGGGTAAAAGAAATACTCTGGCTATCTAGCTTCGATATAATAACGGATAGTGATGCAATGTTCGCGACGCGGTGCAAATACACAGCGAGGACACATTAATTTATGCTGAGTCTCTTTTGGAGGAGAGAAACGGAAAGAGAAAAAGGAAGGTCTCGTACGAGTCTGTGATGTGTGGTGAGCATATGGGAGAATGGTTATTGCGAGAATGGCACGGCTTATATTAGGGGGAGGTGGACGGAAGTAAGGCGTTAGTAATAAGGATTACTTATATTACTTGGTATAGATATGATTGAGAGAGTGGTGAGGTACAGAGTGGTATTGGTGAGGAGATGTATGTTGGTTTTCGGCCGGTGATGGAAATCAACTGAGGGGAAAGGGGATCGTGTAGGATGGAAAAGTGTGGTGAATTATAGAGGTAGGGGGGGCGCAGTGGTGTTGATGTTGTGGTAGGTGTGCAGGGATTGAGTGACCAAAGTGTAAGGCGGAGGGTGGAGAGAACATGTGTGTGGGAGAGATAATTCGATGGTATTGAGAGTGAGGTGTGGGAGGGGTGATTTTTAAATCGGAAGGTGAACGTATCAGATAGGTGCGGAAGAATCAAGGGTCATTGTATTGCACGTAGCTGAAGAGGCAGCAAGGCAGGAGTGCTAGTTTGAGCGACAGTTGTCTTTACAGCTAAGAATGGCTCGCGCTCAGCATGGAGACAATTGAGGTGAGTGAGGCTCGACAAAGGGATAAGACATCGAAACATGAGGTGTGGTTTTATAGATTTTAGCGGAGAAAGTCATAGGATGGAGAGTGAATAGAGGGTGAAATTAGTGTGAGGTTGTTTGGACGGACGCACATCGGCCTATTGGGTTTTTTTGGTGGGGTAATTTATAAGGGTAAAGGTATTAGGGCCTTTTATATGAATATATATATTGTGTGTGAGTATGTGTGTTGGAGGGAGGGTGAGATGTTGGAGATCTTGTGGTGTAAGGGCGTGGTGAGTAGTGTATTCGAGCAGGGATCGCGATTCCGGGGGATATTGGGTCGTAGAGGTGCGCTGTCTCATTCCACGTGTGGTAGTTATTGGACGCAGTGAGATATGTGCACGGCAGGGAATGGTGAGGGAGGGGTAAAGTGTGAGGGTGGAAATTTGTTGCAGGGAGTGGACTTCTGCGCACTGGGGTGGGAGACAGGGAAGTGCAAGCGAGGGAGGACACCTTGTTTCAACTTGCGGACATATTCTTCGCTCTATGGGATGCTGCGCAAGAAACGCGGAAATTAAAGCATGAAGGTATCGGGTCGCGCGACGCGAGTATACTCGGACTCCACTCAAAGAAATTTTTGCGACTCCGATCCATAGTGCGAAAGTAGAAAATGTGATGTGTACGAGAAGAGGCCTTCTAGAGACATCAGTAGTACTCTTCACAGTAATAGAGTAATATTAAGTGAATTATGAATGGCTAAGTAATCCTCCAATCATATTATTTTTTTAAGTGCTTGTAGATTGCTTGCGTATTTCAGAACGGGGTTGTGAGGGATAATAAAAAGAGGAAGAAGTATACTAGACTCATAATATCTTAGATACATTATTGAGTGTATTCGGAATATATTGCGTTACGGGGGAGAAAGGGTATGAAGGAGGGAGAGTAAATGAGAAAGATTAGACGAGCAGCACACGGAAAGAGATAGCACTTATCGAAAGTTATGTGTGTTCTGCAGAGAATTATTGGAAGGGGAGGGGGGAATCTATTCATCAAGGAAATGTTAAAGATTAATGATAATGGTAAATATTGAAATAAAATTTTATGTGTTTACCATTGCATAGTGTGGAATCATAGTAAGGGGTGGTATAGAAAAAGTTACGGGTCATAGATCATCGCCAGAGAGTGGTACTTCCAAGGAAAAATATTATAGAAGTATATCTAGTATGCACTCGTAAAAGGGGTAGCAGAGCTGAGTTTGTGGGGTTTAGCCTCAGAAGGATGGGAATTAGAATAATTATTTTTGCTAATGATATACTGAGAATTGGTAAGGAATGTGTTATATGGTGGAGAAGATAAGCGGAGAAGGGAATGTTAAGATGGTAGTATGGGCACATCTGGTGAAGAATGGAGGAACAGAGAGATGGTTTTAGGATAGTTTGGTGAGGTAATCCGTGAGGGATCTAGGAAATCAGGAGAGGAAGTAGGGATGATCAAAGAAGGCAGTGGATGATGGAATGAATAGGTCAGATGCTGCAGAGAGGTAGGGATAGTAGGAGAGGTAAGGAGGTAGTAGGTAAAGAGTTAGGCCAGATAGATATGAGTGGTGAGTGGAGGAGTAGTGGTGTTGGGGCGAAGATGATGGGTAAATGTGAATAGAGATAGAGGCTGTACCGTACGACTCGTACGTCGCAAGCGGTAGATAAAAAGTGATTAGCAAATGGATAGATAAATTAATAAAGGAAGTGGAGAGTAGAAGTCACTATGGTAGGATTCATATATTATATTCCTCCTTGTTTAATTCACTTATAGGGTATATGGAAGGCTTGCAGAAAAGTGAGTTATGATAAATTAGGTAGAATGGATGGTAAGTGAGGTGTACTCTAGTTACTCATTATTATTAAATTTTCAGGATGATTTTGATTTTGTGTGAGTGAAATATATAAGAATAGTTTGAAGAGTAGTAAGAGATTTAGGCAAGGTGGGTAAAAAAAGGATTTGAAATGAGTAACGTAGTAAGGGGATATAAAGATATAGTTGGGATATGAGTAACAGTCTCTAGTTATGTGAATTTATTAGATATATGGTGAACATAGTATTGTAAAAGTTCTTATGATTTTAAAATAGTTAAATGTATAATATCTTTACAGGGATGAAAGGAAACTAAGAAAGATGCATGTATGGTATATATATGAAGGTAAATGTAGTTGGAAGGTAGCTGTGCTATATTAATCGTATATGATATTTTCCGAATTTTCAGATGATGTTTGTGGTCTCACTATAGTGCTGACCTATCTTCATGAGGGATCTGTTACTTATATGTTCGATGTTTTTCGCGTTGTTTGGTATTTAGTAGATAATAGTATAGAACGTAAGAAATGCTCACAGCCTGCGTTCGAAGGTGTTCTTCGATTATAAGGACAATCTAAGGGCGTGTAGTGCGAGAAAAATCGTAAAGATGTTCTAACAATACGGTGAAGAGGTAGATTGTCCTTAAATGAATGTGTTGTTGTGTTGTGGCTATGTGTTTGACATGTAGAATAATTAATGAACAGTAGTCGGAGAAGTTTGGTTAGCTACCAGTCTTACGAAGAGTGGAATGGTAGCATAGACTACGCAAGAAAAAATGACGGTCTTGATAAGGGCGCAATGTCTACCCGTTGACTGATGAATGTGAGTGATTGCATTTTCAAATAATCGTAACATCAGTTAACATAGTCTGAGGTCGCGAGAAGATCAGAGTGGATTCACAAGAAGTATAATCTCTGCGTACGACACAATAAGTTTTGACGATCAGGCGTATATGTGCTAAATAGTATCACAAGAGCATAATGAGTATGTTATATGGACGTGTTTTATTTGATTTATGGTTTCATGTTGTTGCACAATCACCGACAAGGGACGAGAGCTTCCCTACAATCTAAACATATTTGGTCAACATGTGCAAGTTTGGTTCGCTAAAGAATACACCAGTTTGGAAATCTTCTAGGTGACGCCTTACTCGCAGAGAGAACTTGAGTTTTCTCGTCTAACTTATAGGCGTAATGGATATCGGAGCAAGAGATCTGGATCTTTATGTAGAAATCTCTGAGTGTCATGAACGCTGCCATTATACGTTCTCTCACGAATTGCAGATGATCCTTAAGTGTAGGTTAGGTGTTAACTATATTCAAAAACCTCAATGCTGAGGTAGGTTTTTAAGGCAGAAGCATTTCTTCCTAATCTTTAGAATTAATAAGTATTTGAAAGAAATGGAAAGAATTTTGAAGAGCGTCGTCGTGCCTATTAAGGTCATAGTGATCTCTGATCAGCTAAATTTACCTGGTATTGAGAGTTAAGTCCCAAATGATTAGATTTCGAAAGAAATGCCCATATGCCTTCATGCAAAAAAATTCTAGCACTTTAATGATAGGAAATGTTCTGGTACCTAGCATAGTCGATGTTATTATAACATCGTTGGTAACACATTTATAATTTGCAAACGATAGTGAAGTGCCTAAAGTTATCATATGAGGGTATGCTTATATCATTTAATCTATAATAAAACTGCCATTTGATTAGTTGATTTTTGGTTTAAATAAAACGATAGTATAAGAACACTTGCTTGTGGATAATAGTTTTTATTTTACTGTTGAAGATATTATCTAATTAATGAATAGTGAAGATATTGGAAAAGGGGTCAATACAGGGAAGCGAGCCATAAACATGAGGTAGAATAATAGTTTATTTATTTATAGAAGAAATCAATCATAATATGCTAGTATGTAGAATATAATCAGAGTAACTATGTTAATCACTATTATATATTCTATATATAATTTATATATTGCAAAATTTAAGGGAAACAAAATAAGTGCTTTCTTTTCCTAAATTAAAGAAACTACATATGATAATTAAAATAAGTATAATAATAATTATAGAAGTAAACATGATGGTTAGGATAACTAATTTATTTTCTACATAACTCGGGTATGAGGGATCCCAAGGCGGAACCAGAAAACTCATTTTCGAGAAGAGAATCGAGCTCAAGTACTCTCCAATCACTCGAGAACGTTAAAACATTCCGGATTCTATTTCTAAACTCAGGGAAATCCGCTCGACCACACTAAGACAATGTCTATACGTGCAGGCCACGACATCCGTACTAGCAGCTGCAGAGTATTTAATGATATAAAGGACGATACGATATACAATGAGAATTAGTTCCAGTAAAGATCAGTCTAAACAGTGTGAACCTAGTGCGCGACTATATATAAAGTAACCAGTGAGGCAAAGTACCACTTATAATAATCTATGATATCTAATTATTCTTATAGTGCTTATTTGAGTTCTTGTGAATCAGATGATTATTCTTGTTATAATCTAGCATCATTCTGTTATAGCGGATCATAGCAATGAAATAATGTCAGTGCATATTCTAAGTTCAGTTTGATTTGGTATAAAATTGTAAGACCCTTATTTTCGTTATTTGAGTCTTTTCTATCGATATTCAACCGAGTCGATAAAATAATGCTCACTTAGTAGTAATAATTGTTATCTCACATCGTTCTCTCCAAGTGGTATCCACTCCTTTCTACTGAATTATTCGTCGCTATATTGATGTGAGAGGATATTCCTGAGAAAATTAATTCTATGTTAACACGAGGGGGATGAGACTAGTCAGAGGACGGCAGGAGCGGGAAGATTAAGCATTGCTGCTACGCATAGAAGATGGCAGTCGCGAAAAGCGCAAAATATAAGTCCTTGTTAGGTATATTTTTAGTAAAATATTCAAGAACATATTACATAAATATAATGAATACCATACAAAACAAAAACGATAACTAATTATTGTAGATATATTATTTTGTTGCGACGATTTACTTGTATAATTACAAGATTCGTTTTTGTGTAAACGCACACGTAAATGTGAGTTTAGTCTGCATATAAAGCTGAAATATGAAATATAACTGAAGCGAATGATTTTATTATTATGCACACTCATTAAAGATATAAGGCTCTACATTCAAAAACTTGGTCTTTCTTGTTGGAAATTTTTAGAGTTCACGTGATTACCTATGCTCTACAATTTCTTCTTAAACTTTTATTTTGTCAGTCCTTGATAGTGTGGTAATATGAACTCTAAAATTTCTATTTCTTTATTTTCCAAGTTTCTTAGATCTAAATAATTAATCTTATTTTTTTCTTGTTTTATTGAAATATGCGCACTTATGACCAAGTTGATTTTTGTGAATTTAGTAGCAATAACACGCACAAAAATCTCACAAGCTAAAAAAACACTTATTACACATAATGTTCTATCTAGTTTTCAAGACCAAAGAGTTCTGGTTCTCGAAAATAGACATTTTATAATCGTGAGCATTTTTTTTTTTATTTAATGCTTTCTCTAGTACCGCTGACACTACTATTTCGTAGATAAGATCTACTAAACTACAAGAGACTTCTACTACAATGTAAAGTGCTTTTTTTCGCTCTAACTATACGCTCCATTCAATTTCGCTGTTCGTATCAGCATTATATCAATGTCGTCATGGATAGTTTTAAATAATTCACATAACCTTCAATTTAAAATGGATTGGACATATCAAAGGGCGTCTAAATAATTGTTGATATTAGATTTTTTTTGTCTTGATTTATGTCTGATAGTATTATTTTTTTGATATATGGCCTTAAAGCAGATCACCCATCAACAGAATCGTAAGCTTTATTTTTGTATTAGAGTTTCACAATTTTGACAGAAGGACAACTCCTTGGCAGCGTGCATGTATAAAAGGGTATTACATCTTGGGATTTCAAACAAAACAATAGAAGTCAACATTCTACAAAGAAGTTCATCCCATCGACACTCGAAGCTCAATATTTACTACTACATAATATCAATAAACTTTGTTTAATTGTCAGACTTGTGACGTGAATCAAAACATGCGGACCAGTATTAAGATAACTAGAAAGAGTGGGTCCTACTGAGTCTCAAAAATTAGACGCTGTTCTATAATGGGCTACCATCATTGGTATTCTCTTAGTCATACTTTAATTTTTTCACATTAGCCAAAGAACATAAGGGCAAAGGAGGTACACACCGATTAGTAAGCCTAATTTATTGCTAGGCTCGTGGCATGTACTTATCTTCTTAAAAACACCAATTATTGTTTTATGATATCCACAGCATATTCTCGTTGCTCGATCAAATGTGCAAAAAGAACACAAACAGAACTTCGTAATGAATCTCTTTGTCAGCTCTGTATATGGTCCTCACTACTATTGGTTGCAGACACTCCAGTGAAATATAACGATTGCTAAATATTTCTAGTGATTGTGACTGAGTCTCTCCCTAAGAGACTTGAATGAATTTTTTTATTCTATAGTTAACCTGGAACAAATTTCAACTGCTATATGTTCGGAATTTGGTGGTAAACTTTTGGAGATATAAAATAGTAAGGCAATGGTATCTTGATATTGTCTCCAGGAGAGAAATATTTAGCCGACAAGTGGTTAATGTGTTTCTCTTGTAAATAAAAAGACGGAATTTTGAGGAGGAATCCGGAGAACATAGTCTTGCAATCCTTTACTCCAAAGAAACAAGTCATATCAAGACGACATAAATAACTAATAGAATCATTATGAAGTATAATTCATAAAGTTCCTATCACTTAAAAATTTATAAAATTGATTGAACAAAATTGGTTCTTCAGTTAAACATCAGAAGCTTTTACTGATAAGTAACTATAAGTAAATAATCAGGAATAAAAAAATATAAAAATAGAAAATAATTATACCAATAACAGTAGTATAAATATCAGTATCATATAAATATCGGAAAAAGACAGAAGATGAAAAGAATAGTATAAAATAGTGTTGGATTTTTTGTATAAGAAAAGAAAATCTCGCAATATATAATAATACAAAAATTAATTCAGATGACACTTGAGAAAGAAATAAGTAAACACTAAAATACAATCCCCATTAATTAGGCTATTACTTTTGTCGAATCACTATGTGAGCCCGGAATTATGTAATTCTATTCTCATAACATTAGTCATATTGACACTTTGCTATAGGTCTTTATAATTAAATATTGTGATCTATTAGTAATACACCATACTACAATAGAAAAAATTCTTAAACGTTGGTGTACTTTATTTGGCAAAAAAAAGATGTTCGTTGAGAGAATAGTTATATGAGAAGTCATGATAATACGAGATTTACATACAAAAAAAAAAATATTTTTTTAAATTCATCCATGTTATGATGTAACTTAGGGGAGTTGGAATTTTTACTACATTAACTAAGAACTTTCTAATTAATTAATGTAATGAATCTCTCAAGAGGTGTATACATGTGGTACTTGCAATGATGATAATACAGAAGCTACAATTTAAAGGTATACTTATATCGCTAAGGATAACTAAAGTACAGAATTAACTACGTCTGGATCAGTGGATAATATTTTTGCGTTATAAATTATCTTAGCTCAGCGCGGGATATTGCATGCTACGTACAAATACAAATCTTTAACAGATTTTCGAGTGATGAATTACTATGTGTAAAAGACAGCATACTCGCGATTATCTAGTAGCTATAAGGTCTTTGAAACTTTTCTGTTTTATTAAACAAATGGTAGATATCAGCTGTTGTATGGATGGCAGTTGAGCTGAGTGGTTTGTGCATGGATTAAAGCAAGAGCACCATTCAAATAAATCAGTATACAAATTGTATTTTTTTTATATTAAACAAGTTTAAAGCAGATGGAAACAAATCCGTGTGTATGGAAATGTTTGAATCCGATATATGGAAGAAATTTCAATGTATTCAATAGGCTGATTTTATAATGAAGGGGACATCCTCAATTTGCAAGCACTCAGCAGTCAATAGCTTTGTTATTGCGTGTGATAACATTCTTCATCTCCTCCAGATAAAGAATACACGATGCATCATATTGCCACGAGCATGTAAGCGGACGTAGAATAGAAACATTTACAGTATATTTATTACTTGACACATTACTTTATGTTTGTGAGGCGATTCCTATAGCGATTTGATTCGAGATAAGTTTTTGACAATTTTCTTTTTTCCTTGAGTGTTCATATTCTTGAAAAAATTTTGATTTTATAAACGATTTTCGATAGCAACAAAATAAAAAACGAGAAAATAAATCTAAATAAAAGTGTCTTATATGGTGTAGCTATTACCTATTTTGCTTTTTAACCATAATTATGTTATTTATTATTACAGTTATGTTAAAATTTACTATATAAAATTGAGTACATATTCTCCTCACCATATTTATTACTTACTACGAAATTCAAAATAGGGTCTGATTTGATATATATAATATTATGATATATATGAATTTGGTAGCATTTCTAAATGTATCTTTCCTATAAGTCGAATAATTATATCGATATATAGTATAATATATGTATGGAGAGGATATAAATAAATAAACGTATTAATAATAATAAATATGTATATGTTTAGTCCATATAGTGTTAGGGCATAAATAGACGTATCGGATATGCTCGAGGGTAATCAGTTGGTATCGGCAAACAAATTTTCGTGTAGTCGCGCTATCGGTATGATAAAAAATTGTGAGAATCTTGTATTCAAAAAGATGGTGGTTATCGAGAAACGAAAAGATTTTGTCCCTCGTATAGTAAAGATTAATATATATTGTATTTATTTGTATAGATTTATTATATTATTAAATTTTACATTGGAGAGAAATTATAGTTCTTAGTATATATATAACTTCTGTAATTACTCTATTATAGTATTTTTATATTTGTAAAATATATATATTTAGAGATATTATATTAGAGCACTATATACAGAATAAGAATAAGTGATACGAGAGAGGAGAAGAGAGAAGAATATAAAAATAATTCCGAAATGATGTATCGAGACTGAGAGAGAGACAGAGAGAAGAGAGAGGAGAGACGAGAAGAAGAGAAGCACGAAGAATAGAGAGAGAACGACAGTAGAGCGCGCAACAGCAGAGCAGGGAGACAAGAATGAGAGAAGAGAGAGAGAGGATGAGAGAGAGATGAGATGAGAGAGAGAGAGAGAGAGTAGAAGAGAGAGAGAGAGAAGAGAGGAGAGAGAGAGTAAGATTAGTAGAGTAAGAGAGTAGAGAGAACGAGAGAGAGAAGAGAGAGAGAGAGAGAAGATCGAGAGAGAGAGATGCAGATGAAGAGAGGAGAGAGAGAGAGAGAAGATAAAGAGAGAGAGAGTAGTAGAGAGAAGGAGAGATGAAGAGAGAGAGAGAGATGAGAGGATAGTAAGGATAAAAGAGGAGACTAAAAGTAGTAGAGGTAGAGAGCATAGCACGAGAAGAGAGTAAAAAGAGAGACGGAGAGAGTAAGAAGAGAGAAATAGAAGTGAGAAGAGCGAGAAGAGAATGAGTAAGATAAGAAGAGAGATAGAAGGTATAAGTCATGTAATACTAAAATTGAGGCAATGTAAGCACTCGACTATTTGTGTTATGAAAGGTTTGATTGATAGTTTTAATTATATAATAATAATATAAATAGTATATTATATATAATCTATTATTTATTAGAAAAATATTTTGTTTTTGTTTCTCCAAAAAATATACATTCAATTTTAAATTTTCATTTCCATTCCTCTTTCATTAAGACTAGTACTTTATTACAGGCAGTCCATGTCTAATATCCGACCAACGTAAGTTTGTTTTAAAGTGGTGCTAGAGAAAAGAAATCATATAAGACCAAGGACACGATAGGAAAATTAGGAAGAAATCCTAATATCTTGACGTAAAAAACATTCATTCAGTACCTAATAGGGTTATTAATTACTGGAATGGTTTGAAGCATGATGTTTTTGAGTGTAACTCACTTGCAACAATAAAGAAAGAATTGGATAGGTATAAGGATAATTTGGGCAACATTAACTCTATTTTGTCTAAGCAAATTCGCGGGTATTTAGTTAGTTATTAAGATAAAACTTCATATTGTTACTATGACAATAAACTTATTAAAGCCCGTATTGAGTGGTTAGAATGAACCTTAGCTATAGTCTTTGTTTTTGGTAATAGCCTACTTGGTGTATATTGTTGACGAGCCCTTGAGTGCTATGTGGGATTTGCTTGATCATGTTGGACGATTTGTAAGAGCAGTTATTACCTGCACGAAAATAGACGAAACGATTATACGTTTCAAATTCCTGTGACATTAAAACAACAACGACATTAAAAATAACATACTGGCTGTCACTAGGCTAGGTGTAATTTTATTAACAGTTAATAGACTCACGTCACTGACTTCATACACGCTACTCTCTCGTACAAAATAAATGCAGTTTGTATTGATTGATGTACGTCGAATCATTCCCAACACGTTTGCAAAAATTAACTGAGAATGGAAGAAAATCATATTTTACAGCAGAAAAACCTCTCTCTCTCTCTCTCTCTCTCTCTCTCTCTCTCTATATATATA
>JABUQX010056004.1:32500-35000 GCA_015478945.1 Trachelipus rathkii
GGTTAAATAGCCACATATATAACGATCAAGAAGCTTCGTCGAGAATTTAATTGGACTTTCATAGTAGCTGATATCGCAATGCCAATATTGGGTATGGATTTTCTACACCATTACAACTTAATTATCGATTGTGGGAAGAAAACTCTACAAGACACAAATACTTCTCTTCTAGCACCTCTTCAAGTCTCTTCCGAAGAAGTTCCTTCATTACAAATCAACGCTAACATTGAAGACTCCAATATCTCATCTTTGCTTCAGGAGTTTCCACTGTTAACTTCATCTATTGACTTGACGAACATCAAATTTAATCCAAAAGGACCTGTTCACTACATAGAGACTGGTGATTCTCCTCCAGTGTTTGCAAGACCTCGCCGTCTTCCCGAAGATATACTCTCTTGAAAAATGAAATCATTAGACCTTTCAAGTCTTCTTGGGATTCTCCGCTTCAACTGGTGCCAAAGAAAACCCCAGGAACTTGGAGGCCTTGTGGTAATTACAGATCTTTGAATGCAATAACTAAAAGAGATGGGTATCTACTTCCCCACTTTCAAAGTCTCTCGTAACGCCTACATGGATGAGCAATCAAGGAAGGTACATCACGAAATTCTAATACGAAAGGAGGACATTGAAAAGACTGCCGTAAAAAAATTCCTTTTGGCCTTTTTGAATATGTTTCTATCCCATTTGGTTTGAAAAATGCTGGGCCTACTTTCAAAGAACAATGAAATTCATTTTTATACACATTAAATTTGTTTACATATACCTAGATGACTTGGTGATATTTCATCAACTCCAGAACGGCATGAAGACCATCTCAGGGCAGTTTTCAAGCTTCTTTAAGAAAATTCTTTCAAAATTTCCTTAGAAAAATGTGAATTCTTCAAGTCATCTCTCAACTATTTGGGATATCATATTTCTTCAGAGGAAATTTCTCCTTCTTCAGAAAAGATGTCCAAAATTTCCAAGTATCCTCTTCCTAGAGCTTCACCAGCTCTTCGAAGATTCTTGCGAATAATTGGATACTACCGCCGTTTCATCCCTTGTTTTGCCATATATTTTTATCAGAAAAGCAAAACACCATTCAAAAGATAAATCTCTTACGTGTACCGCTGAAGAATAAGAGGCCTTTATTGAAATCAAGAATCAACTTTAAAATGCCTTAACTAGTCCACTTTCCCTGTCAAATGAAATCCACTTTCAAATAGTAGCGGATAGTAGTCAGATACCTATAGGAGCAGCCCTCCATCAGATTGTTGATGGACAACCAGTACCTATAGATTTCCACAGTACAAAAGCCATCAGAACGAACAAAAGAAATACTCGTCTTACGACCTTGAACTTTTAGCAACCTAACATTCTGTTCTTCATTTCAAGCATATGTTGGAAGGAAGAAATGTCATCTTGAGCACTAATCACAAACCTCTCATTTCAGCTTTCTACAGTAAGAATCAAACAAAAGTTGTTCGGCAACAACGTTATCTCTCTCTTAATAGAATATGTATCTTCAATGACCCACCTTGAGGAGAGAGCAGATAACATTGAGGCAGATCATTTTTTCTGGATATCATCGGTGCCACCAAAAGATACTGATTTACCTGCTAATTAATTGTTAATTAAATTAGATAATAACAAATACAAAAATTAAATTGTTTATATTGGGTCTGCTGATAATTATTTATATTCTTCGCTATTAGTGGAACTGTGTCCACCGTTATATATATTACAATCTGAGATGGAGAAGTAACAAATGTTTCAACTACATTTCTTTATTGCATCTTTAAATAATAAGAAAGATTTGTAAACTTGTAATTCAAATTAATTTCAGTGGAAAATGTTAAATATTTAACGACTTGCATTCTTATAGCTAGGAAAGATTCAGCTTCTGTGGTGAAAGGCCCAGCAATATTTTGTTTTGAACAAGCCCATGATCAGTTCTGGTACAGATGTACTGTCAAGTTCATTCTGGTTTGGAAAGCACAAGAAGGATAGAAGAGTTTAAAGGCAAGATGATATCAATTAGAGCTCGTTCAAATTGAAAGGGTGAACAACCTTCCTGGGAGATTATTTTCAAATAACTCAAGAACCAGCTTTTGGTTGGTGTCGGATTTCCTGACAAGCTCATTCTTTGGTTTGGAGGGCACAAGAAGGACGTCAAGGTTTGTAGCGTGATCCAGGATAGATGAATACTCTGTGGATGTGAAAGGTATTCTGCCGTTCTATGTAACAAGCATTAGTGCTTACAGATCTTAAGGTGGAGTTATTAGACCAGTCTGACCGAAGTAATGTAAACCGTATATTTGTACTATATATATATATATATATATATATATATATATATATATATATATATATATATATATATATATATATATATATATATATATATATATATATATATACGTCAAATTACCTCAAATGAAGAGTGAGTGTATCTGTAAGTTTGAATAGGTTGGAGATTTTAAATTTATTAGTGGGAACAAATATGAATTTTAATGAAGAG
>JABUQX010056004.1:42500-87500 GCA_015478945.1 Trachelipus rathkii
AAACCCTTCAATACCGGATACACTCGGTGGCGTACCCCTTGAAATTCCTTCAATGCCTGGAGCTCGGAATCCTCAAGTAGCTGAAAGCCCTAGAAGAAGAAGATTATTATTTGAGGATCCGAATAATCCAACTGAGAGACGAGAGTAATTCCATTGTAAGTTTTATCCACAGATAAGCACCAATATATTTAGAGGTGAATAATGTGGATATTTCAAAATAAAAACTATATTTAGTTTAGTGGTGCGTTTTCCGTAGACTTGAATACAGACCAGAAAGAAACCCTATCTTATTAGAATGTAGTTGATTTTTTGTTTATACTATTGTGCTTACACCAATATTTTTCAAGATTTTTGCTAAGTCTTTTACTTGTTTTAAATAATAATTCACTTTGTTATAGTTCTAATGTTTAAATTGGATTACTTATAAGGTTATAAGTTTTTTTAAGTAAACCTTGTAATTTTAACTTGGTCTTAAATGGAATTTTTATTTTCATTTTTATGTGAAGTAGTTTCCATGAAACGGTTTTAATGTTCGTAAATGTGTTTTTAGTAAAGCCTGCCAATAGCAAAATATTTTTATTTAATAAATAAACTCTTATAAGGATCATAGTGTATTTCACTATTTTATGCAAGAATATTGAAACTACAATAAATGTTAAATTTTAATGTCCTGAAAAATATAGTTTTTGTACCTAATAGTTGTTTTTTTCCTTTTTACACTTCTGGTGATTTCGAAAATAGACCTTATAGAAATTAATTCGTGTAAAATACTTTCTAAAGAGCCCAATAGCCTCTCAAAAATATACAAGAATGTAAATTGTATTGAGAAACGCTTAATCAAAAGATAAAAATTCTCATTGCTCTTTTAGAAACGTGCAGAAATTGCAGATCTATTTTGGAGATTTAATTTTGAGGAGACTTTGAAATAAGAAAAATTAGTTTAAAGGCAAACTTATAGCTAATTCCGCTGGCGGTTGCTTATATTATGCAAAATCAAATTAAAATTATTCATTATCTATCTCATATTGCCATGTGGTTTCACGCAAGTAGTAAAATAGATAGTTGGCCAATAGCATTTGGGGTCATTGCTCGATAATGACTATAGGTTAGTGCTGATTTTCTCCCTCGCTAGATACTATATTCAGAATGTGGTTGAGAGCTACGTCTAACATGGTCATTAACATCCCATCCGATTATATATAGTGAGTCACATGAGTGCTTATACATAATGCCTAGCCCAAAATTAATTATTCACGAAACTTCTCAAAACCATTCTTCGTTTCCTCTTTTCAGTTAGAATTGGCATTCATGCATCCATGAATAACTGTCATACATATTATTCGTTCTTTGATCGGATAAAAGTTCACTTTTGACCTGGTTTTTTTTCAGCGATAGACCTATGTAAAATCTTAACACATTCTCAAGGGATAGTTGACGGTTCTAACGGCCTCTGTCGGGTGGAACCTAACGAGAAGGTCATATGCGGCTAACACCTATGGTGCTCATCACGCAATAGCTATCTAGACTTTATCGCCTGGGTTAGACGAAGCCATGTCACCCTTTATCGCGCGTAAACAGTTTTTATATATTCACTTAGCAGTGCAAACGCTAACTGTCTCCCTCTGCTCCTTTCTGCCGCATGTACTTCGTTAGCCCTTCCTTCCGTACTAACGTGGGACAGGCAACTCATTTCCACACACAGCTAGAGATAACAGATAACTCTCATTCCTCCTAGATACAACCCAGTTTTGAACATAGGGCCCCTCACTAACCTAGGTTCGACGCTCGATTTTTTACAACTCTGTTCCTTCATGTAGGATGTATAACTAGTCATAAAAGGAGCCTGTCGGAAATTTCTGAAATAATGTTTTGCACCGACTATATATGTAATCACGAAAATTCTCGCAAAAATTCTCTGAAAATTCTTCACCAAGTCCATATATCGATCTATGTTACTCGCGCGAATAGAAACCGCCTACCGACTAAAATTCGTACTTGTTTGGAGAGCAATTCTTTGTAAGCGCACCGTAATGACACATTGTTTACCAGTCAGATTTTTCCTAAATCAACTTTAAAACTTTCCAGAACCTCAATTTATATCTTTCAGCTTTGTCCCAATTTGAACCATTCGGTATATCCAATTTTTTATGCAGCAGATTCTTTGGCTTATATATATATAATCTACGGATACATCTCATTTATAATTATATAATATTTCACTACTGAAAAGATAGAAGGGTAGGCCGGTTTTTTAATCGGGCTTTATACGGACTTCTCCAAGGGAATGCAGTGGGCATTCCCTTATGATAGAGATACTCTGGTCAGGTGGGACAAAGCCAACTATACCTAACTACCTACCTCGGGGTCCTCATTTTGTCAGCCTACCACATCGCAGGACATAGGTTTATCGTAATGTGAGTAATTAATTTTATTCTATTTTCTCATCTCTACCAAACTACTATATTTATAAGATATCGGTATATTATAATATATATTAAGTGATGTCTTGTAAAATAGTCTACGAAGAGGGGTTGAAGGAACGTTTAAATCAAGTAATTGTTTTATATAGTAATCATCTGATATGGTTGGATATATAAATATAATATATAAATGTAGTGATCTTCATAAGTTAAGTTGATTATGCCCCTATGGTATATAAGGAAATGAGTTAATAGTATAATGTAAATTATGTTATCAACCAAAAGAAAGGGAAATATTAGACCACTATTGAATATTTATAACCTAAATATAATATATATATATCATATAAATATTATATAATATTAATATATATATTTTAATATATAATTATTATATATTTATAATATATAATATATATATAATATATATATTATATATATATATTATATATCTAATTTAAATATTATATTATAATATTATATATATATCTAATATATACTTATATATTTATAATAGTATATAATATATATATTGTCTTTATAAATATTATATTAATTAATATATATATTAATAATATATTTATATATTATATATGATATATATATATTTATAATAATATATAATATATATATAATAGGGATGTGCCGTATAATGAGAATAAAAACGTATACCGAATTAATATTATCCGAATACCTATCTCGAATTAATTCGGCTTTAAGTATATTCCGGTTATATTAATAATATACGAATATATACCGAATATCGGCCGAATTAATCACTATTCGGTATTTATTATACGGTAATCCGATAAATAAGTTATTTTTAAATCATAATAATAGTTCGGTTTCAATTATAATACTCCTTATTAGGGAAATAATAAAGAACAACTCTAATATAACTGGATCTAAACGGTAAGAATAAAATAGGTCTGAAATTTTTTCTTCTTTTGCATGAGTGATTGCAAAAGATATATAGTAAAATTAGTAATTCGAAGATGCTGATTCCATATATAATCCGGATTTGCTGTATCACATCCCATTCTTTTTCGTGCAATCATGGATCCCTTTTTTGCATTATTCCTATAATAGGTAAATTAACAAAATTCATATAATAATAGTGCACAACTTCTATATATATATATACTGATAATTTGTTAAAAATTCCTATGATATAGTAACAGTATATATCCTTTATTTCCGTCGATATTTTTTATTTTATCTTAACAACAGTAGCACCCAAAGTTTTTACTTTATTTACTATAAGCGGTCGAAATATATTCGGTTAGCAATGACATGATGGATAATACTCTACTATATTTTAATCACTGCTTCTTAATACCAATGTATGGATATTGAACAATTGACCTGGTAAATGATAATGTTCACATAATCATTCATATCCTCATCAATTATAAATATTATATATATACTGAATATAAATATACTCAATTATATAACGGATGGTTCCGTCAGTGTTCACACAGGCGTGATAATATGTAACGTATACTTTCTATATGAGCGTTTTATTATTAGAGCTACTGAAAAAGTTGTTCTATATAATATACCTGTAAGCTGTTGGTCCTTCGTAGGTTATAGTATTGAGCATAAAAAATAGTAACTTATAATTCACTTATAGGACTCCATATGGCACATAATGATATAACATTAATATATCTAAAGTTAAACAGAGAAAGCATAGATCTGTAAATATGATAGGTAAGTACCCTTCCAGTCAGTAATAGTTCACCTATGTTATATTATGCAATATAATAATGTGAATTTGCAGGCCTACTACTCGCTAATGAAAGATAATTAATATATAAATACTTTATATATATATATATATTATAATCTACTTTAATTGATATTCAAATATATCTATGTAATATTATCCCTAGGCATTTTACGATGCAGGTTGTAGTTAGGCGACTTAGTTTTCTTTTTGGACTACGGCTTATTTTACATTTCGGCCCCAGCAGAAAAATAAAAACTAAGTCCACTCCATATTTTATAGTAATTTAGAATTCTTTTGAGCAAAATATTATATTGATTAGTTGTAAAATGTTCTTTTAAGGTATGTAAAAACAGTCATATCAATGTAGTGAATTTCGCAAAAGTACTAGTGCGTTTATTGCTACTCATTAGTGCAAAATTTTACTAAACGGGTGTTCTTACTTTTTCATTGATTTTTTGAAACGGGAGTTTTCTATATAAGAGTTCAGGTGCTAGATGTTATTTATTAGGCATTTTGACTTTTTTTTTCAACACAAATCTAGGGCTGGCCCTTCGTGGCGTTTGATTATCTTTGAGATATAGAGACACTGTGCTTAAACACAGGGGAAACCCGATCTAATCAAGATATTGGCTTTACTGGCTCCTTAATTACGGTAGGTATGTTCTCGGAGGGTTGTCAGAGACGGGAAAGGTTTAAGAGAAGTGGATAAGTAAGTGGCACTCTCTCGTAAATTTCATATAATGAACAGGCTTAATTCGGTGGGAGGTGGTGCTCTGTTTACTATTATTTTATATTTGGGAATTTAGTTTTAAATTTTTTAACCAAGATGTAATAGTAGCCAAAGGTATCAATGTACTATGGGATTGTATATTTATTGATCTGTATGTCCGGAACCAACAGTTGTATGACTGGTTATTTCACTTTTATAGATAGAGAAGATATATGGTAATACATTTTGCTCAGGTATCAGTAACTAAAAGGTATATCACAGTAGTTTTACCCACCATAAATATTCTCACTTAGCTATATTACCTTGAGCTATTGTGATCATATATATATTAATATATATATATATTATATTCAGTAAAAGCTAATAATAAATCAAATGACAAAAACTATGTGAATATCAAATAATAAAAATAATAGGAATAAACTATGGGGAAACCTTGACGCCAGGTGACAAGTGCAAACATCCGTACGTGAATCACTATACACTTTTAGTACAGAAAAAAACCCTTTTCGATCACTCTTAAGTTACTTCAGTACAAGTTAGCGCTCAATTTTACCGCATAGAGAATTCAGTTTTTGTAGATCTCGACGTACAATTTGTTTTAAAGCGCCGTATGTTTGCACCTGGAGTCGCAGGCGAGGGTTGAATGCAGTGAGTACATCAGAATACCCGCTAAGACTGGCAGTAACTCGGGGTCTTTTTCGGGTGATTCGAGCTGACGGGGAGAGGGAAAGGAAAAGGAAGAGGGGACTCTTATGGGTCATAGACACTTTGACACTCGTGTACGGGGATCGGCTATCGGAGGAACCCCGCGACACCCAAAGACCCAAAGAGCGGGGTTCCGGAGACCATAACCGGAGGGGGGATTAGTCCCCCCGTAGTCCACCTAGAGGAAACTGAAACGAGGGACCCGATTTTCCTCGTCATCTGGGGGGCGCGGACTACCCGCCGGGTATTTTCGTGGGTACGCTAGAGCAATATGACTGGGTGTCTACAAAGAGACAGAATAGAGGATGAACAAAATGAGTACTTTTGGGACATTTTCGCTTTGTATTCTCAGAATTGTTATATAACATAATATGCGAAATTATATTATTAGTAGGGAACAGCTGAAAAGCCGAGAACACACTAATCACATTTCGGGTTAAACATATATATAATATGATAGGAACTGCTAAGACTAAGTTTCATTATCATCATAGGATTAGTATTAATAAATTGAATTATTATAAAGTTGTTAACTATACTTGATTAACTAATTTCTAATACTACTTAATATAAGAAAATTTCCGAGATAATACTAGGCGAATATGTTATTAGTGATTATAGAGCAGTATAGTAGTGAAATACTGACCTTTTAATTCAAGATCATATAAAGTTACATGTGAAGGTGTACAGTTCATAAGTGGCAATAATATAATGTGGGGTATATATCATATTGAATATAAATATTGATGTATCGATAGTTCAACCACCTAAATAGTTGGATGATGCTTTGTATTAGATTCGAGGATAATTACCACACGGCTATTGCAACAGTAAACGAAAGTATCGCGCTTTTAGGTTATTATCTTTATAGAACCCCAACAAATATCGAATAATGACTCTAAGTAAGTGATGGTATGGCCCCGACAGGAGTAAACTATATAACTCACTTATAATATCACCAATCCTTATCACTATATATTAAACATATATTATTTCATAGGGGGATTTATATGTTCCTTATTAATACTATCTTTTATTTTCAATAGTTTGTTATATTAATATTGGATTATATAAACAATACAACAATATATATTCTATCAGAGAATGTTGCTCGGGGAAATGTTGATTTGTTTCTCTTCTTTTCAACCATATCCAATATATTATATTAATATAATATTCATATATATTATATTATTAATATATATATTTTATATAATAATAATATATATATATATATATATATTATATATAATATATATATATTATTATTATAATTATAAATATTATAATATATATATATAAATATATATAATATTAATTTATATATATATATATATATAATATATAATATATTAATATATAATTTATATAAATATATAATATTTATATATTATCATATATTATATAATATAATCTATAATTATATCTCTAACCAATATATCATTGTGGAATAATTATTCCTAACCCTCTATATATATTTTTTGAAATAATAATTTTAAAATCATATATTATTTAAATATATATATATAATATATTAATATTGTTCCTGACTAATTAGTGATATATAGATTCCTCTCTCTCTGATGGAATAGTTAATGTTGCCACAATAAAGGCGCTCGCACTCAACTTTTAAGGTCTCCCAATTCTTAATTTTTTGTCTGAACTCTCATGTTAAGTAAGGTTCAGTCTTTTCATGAAACGTTTTAACAGATCTAGATATCAAAACATAGATATCCTTTGGCTTTATCCTATCTATGGTCTCACTGCTCGGATGACTCATTTTGCTCGTCCAGTTCTTGAGAATCGTATCATGAAGATTTATCACTCGAAGATGTTGTTACAGAGTACGATTGAGATGTTCATTAATCTACTGCACATAGATGATTTCTCTCGCGGATAGTCGATGGTACAGATGAAAGCTGACATCCCGAAGCTCACTCCTTGAGAGGCCCTAAGAAAGAGATCTGGGTGTGTGCTGTGGTAACTCTGTCAAAATTATCTCGCTCATAGAAGATTCGCTGCTCAGAACGCTCCATTCCTTCCAGTATATATCGGACAGGTTTGAGGTGTGAAAGCTTTCTCCATCTTAGCATAGGACAGAATTTCTTGATAAAGGAGGCTCACGCAGGTCTGTAGTCTTACGTCACTCGACATGGGTTTGGGGCGACTGCACATACTTTCTTTGGACCGGACAAAACTGTATCCGCGCCCGGATTCTCGAAGAAGAAGATGGTCAGGCTGTGGTCTCGATAAATGGACGTAGCCTCATTGCAAGCCCGATACTGTGCACTTCAGAGATAAGAGAGCTTGGTGACCGATACTTCATTGGGCTTGGGGTCCTCTAGAAGATATTCGTCTTTGTTTCATACTCTGTTCTATAAGTGGAAGGATGTGCTGGATCTGCAGGGATCCATTGGGAAAGGTTTTATTCAGGTGTTGATCTCATTATTGTCTCTCTCATAATTAGGGTAATGCCGCTTCGTCCTGCACATATATATGTAGTGGTACTTATATTTCACTAGATACTATACATCTCTTCTGCAGATTAAACCGAGGAGGCTAATAATGAGACGGAACTTCCAGCTCTCGCGCAAATACTCACGCTACTGATCGAAAAACTAGATAGAGATATATAGATAGCTCGCGCTCGCTCGCTCTGTATTTGGACGCTGGTGACTGGATAGGTTCTCTCACTCTGCTGCATTGAGAGATATATCAGAGATATAGTTCCATACTTCACAAAGTGGTTCACCCAGTTCTGAATTCTGCTTTGGAGGGAGTCTTCTCACATTCGAACTGAGATGAAAGTCCTCTGGATTTTTGAACAACCTGTCTGTAGTATATGTTTGGTGGGCAGTATTTCTTTTCAAGAACTTCATTGAGGTCGTAGTAAGCGGTCTACATAAGGGCCAGCCTTTATGCTGTGCCTTACGCTTACACCCTCTTCGGGGTACCGCCGAGATGGGTCTTCATGCATCTCCTGGGTGATCGCGTAGTTGGGACTCATCGTTGAAAATTGTTCCGTTATGTATAGTTAAGATTGAGATTATGTTGCTTGAGTGAGCGCATTCGTGAAAGCTTTTGTTTAAACATGAAGTAACCCTAATGATAAGACTGTCGTGTACGCCTAAACGACCTCGATGGTTATGCCGGTAATGTTTCGAAAGGGTAGGATAGGCTTAAGTTTGTTAGCGTTTATCGTTTGATCGTCATTGTACTGATCGATAGGTTATTAATGATGTTGACAAGATGAATGTTAAATGAATGTTTGAATAATCAGATAGAATGATAGATATCAATTCATAGTTCAAGATGCGGGTATCTTTGATAGTTTGGACACTTTGTTAGATAATTGTTAAATTAATACTGCTTTAGCTGCTGGAAAAGTGATTGAAAAGCAGGGATAAGTTGAGTTTTGCTGTGTAATGAGGGGTAGGTTGAGAACTTATTCATAGCTCAAATGTTAATGTCTTATGCGTAGTTCAATGTTAGTATCTATTGTAGGTTTTTATCCATTGTGAGTGTTAGATATGTTGGGCGGTTAAATATCGATATCAGTTTTGATTAAATATTACTATGAACATACAAAAATAACACTGATTTGTTAGAGAATGATAAGTTTCGTAAGATTTACTGTGTTAACTGGTTATGATGTGTTAGAACGTGGGCTTAGGTTAAGTTTTTTGCTGAATAATGTTAGGTTCGCCGCAACCCTGGTCTACGTTTATTCATAGTTAAAAATGACATTATATTTGATGTGGAGTTGGCGTTTTGATGAAGAGTTCAATTCAAGTCAAGATGGAGGTAATCTTTGTAGATTGGGTGCACTTTGTTAGGGATTTTTGTTAAGATAATACTGTTTAGCTGGTTGTTGAATATGTTTGGGAAAAGTAGGGACACATTGAGTTTTGTATGTCCTGTGACTACTTTAACCTTTGATAAGTAGGGAACCTTTGGAATGTTTGCAGATTATTCATACGTGAGGTATTGTTAGGATTTGTCGTTGTATATATTTTCTTAGTCAGTTTGGATTATGCTTTATTAATGTGAAAACTTTGTTACGCTAGCATATATTCGTTGGTTAGTATTTAAAGAACTTTTTTTATCAATGTTATCCGAAAATGCCTACAAAATATGACAAAATCAATAGATCATAGATTTATGGGAAGGGGGGGGGGGGGGGGGTGGGGGAAGGGGCTGATGGTTTTATTTACTGTTTAAGGTGTCAAACTATTAATTTGTTAAAAGTTTTGTTAAAATTAGTATTAATACAATTTAATGTGTTGATACAATTTTAATGTTTTGCATTATGCCATTGTAATTATTATAGTAGTTTAAAAATTTTCTAACCTTACCTAACTATGTTAATGTAAAAAACGTTGCTATTAGGCATATACTTGGTTGGTCTGTATGATTAAATAGACCAGGTTTATGGATAAATTTACCGTGTTGTAAAATTAACATGATATTAGTGGATGGGCCACGATTCAAATTTCCAGCGATCGATTCGATACCGTCAAAAGTGCCGATTGCAATTCCGATTCTTGTGCTCTCTCTACTTCACTCACTATAAATAATATATATAATAATGAATCCATACACCTTAGTGTGAATTTACACAACTCCATCATACACATTTATTAGTTTGTAAGCATCTAACGTTAAATTGATTAGTATGGCCTACATAAAAATAAGGTGAAGATATTTAGTCGGTAAAAATATACTACTCGGCTAGGAGTAACGCCTACTATATGGCTGACTCTATATTAGTAATATAATTATAGTATATTATACTAGAGTATATATATATATTATATTATATATATATATATATAATATTATATATTAATATTCTTCTCTCATCTACCTTTTTTTCCAAGATTGGGAGTAGGTGCGTTACATGCATCGGAAAAGAAAAGCAGTAGGAGATATGACAAAAGTCGACAAGAAAGCCAGCCCTTACGCCCTTTGTACCATTATTGAGTACGAACTCGTTCGCAATAAAAATCCACCCTGATGTAGCTTATACGTTAACACACTAGCCTAACCTAACAGCGAGAGCTCTCATCGAATCGTAAATGTACGGGCTTCTCCCCTGAACCAGGTGGGCCACAACCATACCCCTTACAACACCCCGCCATTCTCTTCTATCATGCCTTCTTCTCGCCTCTGCCAACTCACATCTCTCTCTCCTGCAAACATTCCTTTTATGACTTCATTATCTAGCTTTCATCCAATCTTATGCCGACAACGAAACCTTTTCATTACTCCGTCACGCACACCATCGACTTCATTCCATCCTTTCCAGTAAATATTCGATTCAAATACTTTCATTTTTAATAACATCGTTATCCCTTTCTTCACACCACTATCACGGAATCCGTAATCAAGTTCAGTGCTGACCTACAGTTTTGAAGTTACCTGTCTACAAGTCCAGTGAAGATAGTGTCATATTACGATATGAACGGGATAGGTAGAGAGTATGTGAATTAAAGATATCTCACAAGAGTCGTTATATTGGGTATAATATATTGAATATATAATTATATAGGGTGGCTAAGTATATGGGTGTGTAAATATAATAATTGTTTAATGATACTCACTAAACCTCTGCCGATAAGACTACTCATAGGTATAAGGAAGCGTAGGGCGTTAGAAACGATTTAGACAGTAGTTATATATTATACTATATATTATATATATATCTATATTATATAATATTAATAATATATATAATATATATATATATATATATACCCTAATTTTGCTAAATCAGCTTATTTTAGATATTAAAAACCTTTAAATTAATGTTATAGAATTAATAGGGAAGAATTATAGGGAAGGTATATGCTGGTATTTTGGTCGTGAGTGCGTTCATTTTTGAATTCAGAAATTTGGTAAGTTGTGTTTCTTATATAATGGGAGGGTGAAGTGTTCCAGGGATTGGAGGAAGAGCGGTAAATAGTACCCTCTATGTATACGAGGCGGAGAAAAGAGACAGTCTTATTGAGTGTTGTAGGGAGTATATGCCTTGGTATTTTTTGGTCGACACACGCAGCTCGCGCTCGGGCTGAGAACTCGCACTCTCAGGTGAAGGATCAAGGTGCGTTTAAGGATTGTTAAGATGTACTAGTGTGGACTTAAACAATCTTTACATTGAACAAGTAGAGAAAATGCTAAGAGGGAAAAAGAATAAGATTATATTGTACGGAGATTTGATGTGTTTATCATTATAAGACGTTCATTACTAGGAAGACTTTATGAGTGTCTTTCACGCTCGGATGTAGGACCTTGTGTGTTGGTGGTAGGCTTCTGAGATTTGGGATAAAGTAGATATAGGACTAATAAAGGGTGAAGCGTGTGTGTAGTGATAATTATGTCGGAGAGTGCCATGCGCGCTCGCTAGATTGGTCATTAATTATAGGCGCGATTTATAGCGGATTGAGAACGGGTTAGTGTCTAATGTTCTCTTTGGTGTATCACTTCTGATATCGAGAGAAGATTGACTGCAAAGCTTCTGCGCCGCTCTGCGCGCGCCTCGGCAGAAAACTGATAGATATACTCACGCACATGAATTGGAAGGAAGATGGTGGTAGCTACTAATATATAGAATGAGAAGATATATAAGATATATGTGTCGCTCGCACTGTTGTGAGTTATAGAGAGCGATATAGATAGAGAATAGAGACGCGCTCACGATGTTCACACTCGCGCGCGGCAGCGCGGGTTATTGACGGAAACGTAGATGAGGATAAGTGTATATATGGTGTAGATAAGATGAGGAGGCTTAGGATCTAGATGTGATGGTAGATTGGTGAGCAGCGGAGCAAGTGTCTGAGTTTAAAATATTTAGGTTATATATGTTGGATGAGAAGCGAACGGATGATTGCAGAGTGTAGGTAGGAGTTGTGAATGGGGAAGGCTTGCTGGTCGCATTATAAATCGTTGGGTGAAATGTAAAGGGACACTATGTTTGGATGCAGCTACGCACGTCTTATAGCTATGTGTGATCGTTGTTACAGAAAATGAGTATTGTATATAGTTGAGACTTGGCTGGGAATAAAGCAGTATGAGATTATAGTTAATGTGTTAGTGGACAATCTAGGCGGCATGCCAGGTGTGAGAAGAATTATAAAATGAGGAATGAATGTATTAGAGAGTTGTGGTGGTGTGAAGAGGGGTAAATGAGATGAATAAATGAAAGTATGTTGAGATGGTTGGTCATGTGGATAGCATGAATGATAAAGCGGTTGGTTAAGCGGGATGTATAGTGGGGAGTGTGTTGGGAACTGACTGACTGGGAGACCGTAAGAGAAAGTGGGTTGAGTCGGTGAACGAATGTCTGAAGGAGAGAAATGATTGAGTTTGGCCAGAGGCGAGAATAAAGGTGCATAGAAGGAGGAGAGAATGGCGGGGTTTGTATGGGGGCATGTTGTGGCCCACCTGGGCCAAAGGGCATGTAACCTTACAGTGGTCATGGAGGGATACCTGGGTCATGTCAAGATAGTTGTCTGTGACGAGTTTACTTATATGGGTCACTCGAGGAGTAAGAGACTATTGGGAGCTTTTATATTCGATTAGTCTGTCTATCTGATATATCACGTGTGAGGACGCATTTTCTTTTGGATGCAGGCGCGGCACTTATCCATCTTGGTGCAATAATGTATGGATGATATGAGTATAAATGAGTAAAAGTATATGAAGAATGAGAATAGAAGCATGTTTAGTGGATGAATGTAACAGTAGGGATAGAGTTTATTAGCCTTTATTTATTTAACCTGAACACTCATTGAATATTAATTAAGAGGTCGTTAGCGGAATAAGACATTTGTCATTTGGTTAAGAAAAAAATTCCTTCTCAAACTTTTATAACATAGATAGAGTCTTGAATACAAAATAATATATATATTATTTGTAGTCAATTATTAAATAGACTCTCTCTCACACTCTCTCACGTCGGAAACCATTAACATTTCTCCGTTTATTGATAGTGATACGCTATATTTACGCGGAGAGACTCACGAATTGATCTCCATGTCATGAAGACGCTCTCTTCATTTCAGCCGCGTTAAGTAATGGGGGGCGTACTATAAATATGTCTATAGGACTACTAGCTAGAAAGGTACTTTATTGATGACCACCATTGTAAGGGACTTTCTGAATTTGTCAAAGGCACCATTTACTTCGATCGTCGTCTACCCATAGATGAACATTAAATTTTTCTTCAACACTTATGTCTTCTTTCTCCTTTGGAATCATTTTCTTTGCTGTATTGAAAGTATTATTCAATCTTGCTATTCTCCCATATTGCTGCAATACCCCGCAAGGTATCCAAAAAAAGGTATCTCATTTTAGATATATACGAGTCGTGAAACTGTTGTCTCTCTTTTCGCGTAACACATATATCTTCGCAGATCCATTGCTTAAGAGAATATCTTCCACTTTTTATTGGCATATTCATCTTCAATAAAACACTTACCGTATTTATAAAAGGAAATGTTTTTTTATAACGTGGATCAAGTTAGGTAACAAGCTCCGGAATCCTATCAGTAAGGTATCGTCAACATCTATTTTTTTACTGATTTTTTTCCATGATGATACCTGTAAGACCAAGACCTCAGAATAGCTTTTTTTCTGACTCTTTTCAAAAAAATTGCTAATATTTTTTACATGGATTCTGGGACTATATATAGCACCGATGTCGATTGATTCCTTGTGGCTAATAAATTTGTAAGTTTTTTTAGCATTTTTTCAAGACTTTCCGTTGTTGGTTCTAAGCATGCAGGTTTTGGATATAGGATTCACTGCTAATACTCGCACTCAGAGACCCTAACTTTGTGCTTCATCACTTTTTGAAGAGTATAGTATGTTTCCAGGTGTTTGATACGTCACATGTAATACTTCGTGCTAGTGGTATTGAACATATATAGTTTTGATATTCTTCAAACTTGGCATGTCTTCATTATAAAAATTGATTTGAATAATATATATAGACTATAGAATATATTTTTTTTCACGAATCTTTGTTCAAGGAGGTATGAGCAGATCATTGAGAAACTAGTCAAAGTGTTAAAAGGCAAGGTAATTCCTGGAAAATCCTGCTTGTGTACTCTGCAGGCCCATATTTAAAGGTGCGTTATCCCTTAACTATAAACATGATTTTATTAGCAGGAATATTGAATTCTTCATAACATTTTGAAGACAATCACTTACATTAGATACTGTGTGTGTGAGATACGTGAAAGGTGAAATCGAGATAACATTTTATATTCTGTCAGCTAGTCCAAGGGTTATGTACAAGCCTACCAGGCAAATATTTCACTGCTCACTATTACGAGTACACGGGTATATAATTATCAAAACATATTTATCATAACATGACTAACGATAAATCGCGAGGAATGTCGCCTCACCATACTCTTGTCTGTAAATTATATTAAGGAAAACTGAAACTTTAAAATCAATACACACACTAGATAGTTCGATAATTGTCTTAGAGATAATGATTAGAAGATGGCTCACAAGATTATTAGTATGTCTGTCTACGGCTCGTTAAATCGGCCAAGATCGGTACAAGCCCTATTATTAAGAGATATAGCCCGATTCCGATTGCTGAAAAACAGCCACAGATATACCTCTGATCGCTCGCGCACTCAGTCCGATTCCGAGATGGGATAACTCACCAGATCATAGATTGATCTGTTGAGAGATATGCTTGACAAGATGTTGGAATAAGTTATATATAATTTGTATGTCTATGTAAGTTAACTTTATGTTGTTAGTATGGCATGCACGTTGTTAATGGTTAAAATCAGCTAATTATATGCTTAAAGGAGTGTATGTAGCGCTCATTTACGTCGTTGATGCGCTTATAATATGCATTGGAAGAGTTCAGGATCGCACTCGCGATGCCGATTATATATATATATAGAAAACTTGTGTAGTATACAGCTATAATATACGTTGACTCGCTCACACGCTAATAGATAAGAGTCTGGATATTATTTGATATACTGCTTAGCTATGGTAAATTAAACATCTGTATGTTGAGAAGAGACAAAGGTGATAATCGCGATAAGATATATATATAGATATAGACGTTGTATAAAAGTTACTCCAAGTAGCTTCTCACTCTGCTCACGAATCGCGGAACTATAGATATCAAGGATATAGATATATATTAGAGATATAGTGTGCGTAGTTTGTGTCTGTAACATTCTATAGTAGTTGGTGATGCTCAGTTAGCTTATTAATGATGATAGATACTACGGATAATATTCGTTGGTCCGTGTATGTAATAGAACTCTCGACTCTCTCGCTTATAGCTTTATATTAATCCAAAATGAGTACTCGAAAAAGGTCGACTCGCACACACGCTAGAAAGACGCCTGCTCGCTGTAAGAGATATGATTGTGTGTTTACTGGGGAAGGAGATGTGTTCTGATTTGCTGTCTTTTAGTGGGTAAAAGCACAGAGTTAGGAAAGTATGATTTGATCATATATTATCGACTCAGATCATTAGATGGATGAGGAGCATGCGGGGGGAGGGGGTGATAGAGTTTGATCTTGATTCAGGGTATGTAACTAAACACATTTAACGACGATAAACAAAGCTATAACATAGATAGAATCTCACTCAAAGTGGGTGAGGGAGGGTATCGGTTATGTTGTGGTCTCCGGATATGCAAACATAAAATTTTTTAAGTAAAAATATACTTGAAATCAATAGTCATAGATATGGAGGGGTGGGGAAGGGCAGGGGTGGTGGTTTGGATTTACTGATTTACTTATTTTGCTTTAGGGTATGTAAACATAACAATTTTAAAGTTAGCATGACTGGTAGACTTGATCAATGACGCGAGAAATAAGCACGCTGAATGATCATAAGGAAAGGTATATTGACTCTTCCTAGATTCACTACGCATTATAAGAGTATGTAAAGGAAATTTTTTACGTTATAAACATGAAAAGCATAAAAATATTAGTGAAAATTAAAAAAAAATAATAAAATTTGAAAATTAAAAAAAAATTAAATTGGAAAAGCAAAATTAAATGTAAATGAAACATAAAATAAATGACAAATGAATGTTAAACTAACTCAGCACGCACGGCTCAGCACGCTGTAGGCTATGACTCATTTGCTCCGCACATGAGACTTCTTCTTCTTCTTCTTCTTCCATCCTCCCTCTTTCTTCTCCTCTATCTTCTTCTGTTTTTGCGCTCCATTCCAATTTCTTCTGGACATCCCCCCGCCCCCAGACACCCTTTTACGAACTTACAACCCTCATATTCGAGTTCTACGACCTTATAACATATATTTTTGATACCTATATGGGACTAAACGAATATTTATTTACTCAGCACGCCTCCGCACCGTGCTGTGTCCAACTCGTCTTCACACTGCTCTCTCCGACTCTTTTCTCCATTTCTCTAATGCATTTCTTTCATTTTTTCTGGGTACCCCTTTCGGGGGGGGGTCCCCAGACACCCTTTACAACTTATAACATCATATGAGATCTAACGGGTTCGATAAATATTACAGATACAAGATATTGTTATTATTATCCAGATTTTAATAACTCGGCAGGCACGGAGGCGCAGGTGCTGACACGAATCCGAATCCGGTCGAATCTTCTTATTCATACCACCTCTATACCTTCTCCAAATTTCAGCTTCTACGTATTTCAATTTTTTTAAGGGGCAGCGCCCCTACGGGGGCACCATGGGGACGTACTCTTGTCTACGACGACTTAGTCACCATATAGGCTCACATCCAAATTATAGCCACGATATAGCCGTAACAAGGTTTTCAAGAAGCACACTCTCGCACACTCTATAGACGCATAAGAGGCAACAACCGCACTTAGGGGTGACCTATCGGCACAACTGCGGAAATCAATTCTCATACAACTGACAATATTATGAAGTCTCTCAAGCCAAGAATAAATTTGAGAAGAAATGCGACGCCCAAGGGTCATCAAACACTATATATATGATTATAGTTCAGTATTATAACAGTAGCGTAATATTATTAAAGTATAATCAAATTCTACGAACTCGAAAGATTCAATATATAAAAACATAGAATAGAATTGATGGTATATGGTCTCAGTATACAGTAATTTATACCTTATTAAGCATAACGCATAATTGGATAATAGAGTAACCTACGTATGGTAGGATATTAACTATGGCTAGCAGGCTGTATAAAAAACGTTATACGTATTCACATGCCTCACGATATCATATATAGGAATATTAGTGCTCACTCTACGCTACCTATATAGTAATACTCACTATAATTCTTTTGAGTAATAGCATATATAGGGTATATATGATGAAAATAATAGAGACTATATTCGTCCAATATTATATAATACCCCGTATCACTCGCTATCTCATCACTGTTGTTATACAAATGTCTTATGAGACTTTGAGGGATTTCACATAGGAATAGGATTATATTCAGTGGATCTACATAATGTGCAAAGTATAAGGGAGCTATAGGTAATGCTTGAATCGATAGAGATCACGAGTTACATAGGATATATATATATATTATCTCTATATTATTATAATATTACTATATATTTATAATATATATATATATATCTATTATACTATTAACTATTAAGAAAGTCTTTTGAAAACTGGGTGAGTGTGAATTGATCTAGGTGCGAAATATATATAATATAAGTATAAGCCAAGTAAAGTATTTGAATTTAAGTAACGAGTTTCTAGCTATCTTCCACATATAGGTAATAATATGCTTAGTAGCCACAATACATTTAGATTCACAATATAAGGGTCACTCGTTCATACTACAACACATAAAAGTATAAGTACAGATATAAGTGAGTGTGAGCGTATAAGTGCCACAGAGACTATTATCGCTGAGCTATTGTTAATATTTATAACACGCAACGCAATAATCACTCAAAGAGTACTATATATATAATTTTATATATAAGATATGTATACATAGACTATTATATCTCTCTCACAATAGTCACGTGGTAACTGACATATATATATTACTTATTTAGTACTCCAGCTTATATATAGTCATAGTATATATCTATATATATAGACATTATATAATATAGGAATAGTAAGGTAGCTAACTCATCGTGAGTGCTGATAAGGTGAGCTCGTGTATCACTTCATATATGATAAGAAGCAGAGCTCCATTCAGTGAGGATGGTATATATATTAAAAGATATATATATAATAGGTATATATATCATATATATATTATATATAGTATCAAAATTGGTAGTACAATATGCCAATTGTAGTTTGACTGAGGTTAATATATTATATTATATTCTATATATATATATTATATATATATATATATATATATATATATATATAAATTTCCTCTATTTACATGTGCAGCTATGATGAACACTCATTAAGGACAGTTCTGTTAGTTTTTCCACCCCTGTAATTGAGACGGTTTATTTTGAGACTTTTCAGAGTAGAGAAATCTCTCTCTGGAGTGAACAATGTGAGTAAGATAGATGCTAGAATCCGTATCGATCCAAAGGTGATTCTATTGATCAAATTTATTTTAAAAATTTGTCAAATATTTAATTGATATAGATTGAACCACTTTACAAAAATGTAAGTAAGGCTAAGGAGATATGACTAAAGAACTTGAAATCTAACTGGTTAGATTGTTAGAAAAATCAAGAAAACAGATTGCAATTTTTTTTTCTTTTTATTTAACGTTAATTCTGACATGAGATATTCTCATTTCTTTAATAATAATTAATTAACAGAAAGCAGAAGTTCTGTTGCAAATAGTAAATTGTTTGAAAATTTTTTATCGATGTATTCGCTGGAAACTTTCCAAGGAAGGATCACATCTTCAATATGATATAGAGCAGTTGCCGTCACTAATATGGAGTTTGTAATATAATACTTAATTGAAGAGTAAAGGGAATAAAGTTGAAGTCATATTAAACTTATAACCAATTCACACTTGATTACAGATTTCAAAAGATTTGAGGGTTTTGAAGAAGGTTCAATCTCTTGATCCATATCAAACTCCTCTAAAACTAAAATGAAGAGATTGTTTTAATAAAATAACTATCAGGGCCAAAACAGTTTTATTCCCTACCTGTAGAAATAAGTTTTAAAAACAGGTTATAAATACTTGGTTGACCGTTCATTAGTCCCGAATTACCAACCAAAGCCTCTTGTACTTGGTGACGAAGGCATCTTCAGCAGAGAAAGGTGTATACCCGAGTATCTGTAGATACTTAGCGAATATTTTGTATATTGTAGAACCTAATGTCTAATAAAATATTCATTCAATCCAAAAAAAGCCGTTTTAATACCTACAAGAGAGTCTTCAAGAGAACATAAACTACAACTTGTGAAGTGGACGAGGAAGAAAAGAAGCAATTCCCAACTCACCTGCCACTTCATATTGATGATCTAGAAGTCGAACACTCTCTTCAAAGCAAAAATCCTTCTCCTACAGTGACGCAAGCAGAAAACTCTCTCCTACGATGACACAAGCAGAAAACTGCCCTCTCAAGACTTCAAGAAGAAGAAACTCTCTCTCTAAAGAAGATGCCTTCTGACGACGAACAACAGCAGCAGCCTTTAGCAGATAAATGATAAATGCAACAACAAACCTACATTTCGAAAGATGCCTACAGACGTCGATCACCAGCAACTTTCGCCAGAAAACTGGTCCGAAGAGGATGCCTCTAGAACTATGCAGACCAGTGTAGACGTGAACACTATTAATACTCAGCCCTACAGGACTCATTTTAACATAGCTTATTCCATCGTCATTGATATAAATTTCAAAATGTCACAATAACGAAAATCTTCAAGCAACATGAGACTGTCGAAGACAAGAACAAGTCACACCGTTAATCCCAGGCATATTAGCCTCTGTTTGACGTGACTTATTTTCGTCGTCTTTAATACCAATTTTTAAGATAACGATTTTCTTTAAGCAGCATGCAGATCAGTGGAGACAGGAACATTAGTCACTCAGTTAATACCCAGGTCTATCAGCCTCAGCTTAACGTGCCTATTTTCGTTGACACTATGGCTACTAATTGTTTTCTCTACCGCAGGACTCACAGATTACTTCATATGAACTTCGATTTTTGTCTCTTCAGCTCTCTGGTTACAATAAAAAAAAAAGATTACAATAGTAAAAAGATTCATCCATTTATAGTATTACGTCTAAATTAATTGGCACCTCATACCACTGCTACTATATATGGATGGATAACCTGAAGAAGTGAATCACCATCAGTAAATATTTGGTAGTACGTACATTATAATGGCTGACCATATACCACTGCTACAAGATATATATTGGTTATCTTAGAAGAATGGAGTTGAATCAATTTCATATTGTGATATATTTAATACAAATAGAGGACATCATACCTCTATCACTATAGTACCTTTATTCAAGCTGTATTCTTTCCTGTGATTCATACTTCCTTCAAATTTGCACTAGAGATTTCAACATCAAGCTTCATACATTTTTCAAGGATGGTTCCTCAATCAGATGTCGATTCGAATTCACGGATGGTTCCTCAATCAGATGATGATTGGCCTTCAATAAAGACCACTTCATCTACTGAGTGGCAGGAGCAAAAGTGCATTTCAGTATTTAAATTTAATGAAAATTGTGTTTCAAAGTGACTATGTTTAAAATTTAATTTAGTATTTAAATTGCTCCGCGTATTCAACTCCCACCTCAAAACTAAAGACATTTCAAAAATTATCCTCCTCCTCCTTTAGTACAAGAGATGCTATGCCCGACAACCATCACGTTGTGTACCAATTTAGCTGCCCTGAGTTAGACTACGTCGACGTATATTGGTTACACGACAAATAGATTGTCGATTGGCCAACAACGATACAATCTTTGCACATTTCCACACGACACATGACCAATCAACCACAGCCAATATTTCAAAACATTTTACAGTATTATACGCATGATGTAGAGTCCAGAAACTTAAGATTGCGGAGGCCCTCTACGTCAAAACTCGTAGACCAGATATTAACATAAAATTTAATGAATTATCAGTTAAACGTAAGATTATTTGATTTTATTATTGAATATATCAACTAAACGACACTCATTCGCTTACGAAAAACTTTACTCTGAAGATGTCTCAAGTACAGAGACGAAACGTTTCAGGAAACCACTGTAAATATGTCTTCTAGTTCTGTTGTAAATTATTTTCAGTAAACTTAATATGTCCAAAAATAAATATTTAGATCAGCTAATCGGCAGAATATGAAATATATTTATAGCAAAAATAATAATAATAATAATAATAATAATAATAATAATAATAATAATAATAATAATAATAATAATAATAATAATAATAATAATAATTATTATTATTATGATTATTATTATTATTATTTTTATTATTATTATTATTATTTTATTATTATTATTATTATTATTATTATTATTATTATTAATATAATATTATTATTATTATTATTATTATTATTATTATTATTATTATTATTATTATTATTATTATTATTATTATTGATTCTACTAAGTAGAGTATTATGCCTGTATGTAAGACAAATTTTAAGATAGCCAGATTTTGGATATACTAAATCATAATCAACCAAATTACATTACCCAAAATGTTCAAATTATGAATCAAAATATGGCAACATTTTTCCCGGGATTTTTCGAGTCTTCTCTTTTAGCGCGTAATCTTCAATATTTTTACGCGGGAAAACCGCAGCTTATATTTTAAGGTTATAAAATTATTTTTATAAGTTTGTTTTTGCAGTTTTAAGTGCAAATATATTATAGCTGTAAAAATTTGAGAAAAATAAGTAATAATATAGAAGGTCGAACGCGCGAGCTCACATAAATATATATATATATATATATATATGATATAATATATTATATATATATATTATATATATAGTATATATATATTATATTATATATATATTATATTATATATATATATTATATTGATTATATATATAGTTATTAGTATATATATTATATATATATATATATATAAATATTTATATATCTATATATATATATATATAATATTATATATATGTATTATATTTACGTATATAGATATAATATATCTATGTTCTTGTTTTAATTATATAAAATATATTTATATATATATATATATATACCGGTATATATATATATAGTATATAGGGTAAAATAAATATACATAAATAGCTATTAAATAAATTTAATTTAGTTTACATTTAGAGTATGTGTGTGTCTGTGTGTGTGCAATAAAAAGTGTCGAATATGTCCCGGAAATTTTTTTAAAGTAGCTTATTTGAAATTTAAGAAGATTTTTCTTAGATTTATTTCCATTTTATTACATTCATCTTATGTAGAAAGTCTATATAAAAAAACGAGAAATAACCTGAATTTTTTTTTTCTTTGTATGTTGCAATCGTCTCTTTGTATTTTGAAATATCAGTATTAGTTTATCTTTTAACTTAAATTACATGTACTAATAAATAGGATAGTAGTGGTTGTGAAAAATATTTCTCATGTTTTTCTGCAATATTTAGAAATATGATTAAATCACTCCCAGGAACATGTTTCATATATAATATATATATTAGTATATATATATATAATATATATCTTGTATATATATATATATATTATATACAATATATATATAAAATATATATAATATATATTTTAATATGAGTATTTAGACAGAAAGAAAGAAAGTTATATATAGGTATATATATATTATATATATATTCGCCTTATGGCATATAGTATAATATATAGATCTGATATAAATTATTTTTAGTTATTAGTGCTATTGCTTTATATATACTGGTATGGATTATTAGGGGGATCGGTGCAGGTTAACTGTCTGGTGCGACTCTTATGAACTTCTTTGTTGATCTCATCGATGTTCTCGCACATACTTTCATTTATTAGCTCATTCATTATTATTATGTGATATTATTATTATTAATTATTATTATTATTATTATATTATTATTTATTATTATTATATTATTATTTACTCATTTTTAAACTTTTCTGGTAAGTTTCATTGAAATTGAAGAACGGTGTTGGGATTAATAAGGAAATGTCAAATGACCCGATTTAACTCCTAATAAATAATAATAATGAATAGATGAAATAAATTAAACATAATAAAATAATAATTAATGCTATTAATTACCTTATTTTATTAAATAAATTATAATATGAGTAATAATAATTAAGAATGTAGGATATTAGCATTTCTGACATGTTTATTTAATTTTAATTAGTAAATTTTAATAATGATTTCAATTAAAACAACATAAATATGATTATATTATTTTATAGTAAATATATTATATATATATAATATATCTATATAATATAGTATATTATATAGTATATATATTTATATATATATATAATACTATATATATATTTTCTTACTTATAAAATATAATAATGATAATAATAATAATAATTAATAATAAATAGATAAATAATTGTGGGATAAATTTATATTTTTATAATATATATGAGTATATATACGAGTATGATATATATATATATAATTAATATATTTATATAATTATATATATATATATATAAGTTACTATATATATATATAAATATATATATAGATATATATACTATATATATATATACTCAGGGGCGGTTCGTGGTTCAATTTACCATGAACCATTCATCTTGAAAAGTTATAAATTTTTTAATTTTTGCTATTTATCTATATAAGAATAGAAACAATCTTTTTCAAAGAATATCGTTTATTCACAATTTTATTTTATTTCTCAATAATCTACTAGTTATTAAATCAAATTACTCACTAATTTAAAAGTTAAATCCTCTTATTTAGGCAGTGTTCAAATTTACAACGATAAAATTCAACAATATTAAAATTAATTAAGGACCACAAATAAATAACATCATCACTTTTGTCAATTCAACCACAAACTGAATTATAAGTTATAAAAATGGAACGAAATAAAAAACAAAATTTAAAGACTTTTCAAGAATTGAGTGTAACAGTTGTGATGTGGAGAATGGTATCTTTGTAAAACAAAATCGTCGTTATAAAGGCTTTGCCTCGTTTGTGCTGCCACGACTCCTTCGATGTCGTAACAACTATAAGATCATAGCGTGCAAAATCTTTGCAGAACTAAATAAAAATTGTAGTGACGCTTTTTTTTCTTAACATTAAATTGACTTCAATCGGAGATAGTTATCATATGCTTAAGATGCAATTTATATTATTAATAACCTTCTTCAAGAAATTATGGAGATCGAAAACATAGGTAATACAGTTTGACGTAGCTATTTTGTATTTAGTTGGGGCGTAACCCAACGTCAACTCAGTCATGAGGCTCCCCTTGAATATATATATAGGTATGTATTGGGTATATATAATATATATTATATATAATATTATATGTGTTTATAAATATCTATTTAATTGTATATACGTAATATATATATTATGTATATATTGAATATTCAGTAAAGGATAACACCTTAAATAGAGTTCTTAATTAAAATGTTTTTATCATAAGTAAAAAATATTTATAATTTATTATTAACAAAGAGGTTATAATTATATATTTGTAATATATATATAATTAGTATTTTTTCTACATTTAATTATATTATAACGGAACTTCAAATAATTATTTGAATTTTTTTTTTTTTTTTTTTTTTTTTTTTTTTTTTTTTTATTTTTTGGAAGAGAGGCTAGTGGATTTTTTTAGTTGATTTTAATGGTTATCAGAATATAGGCCTATCCTTTTTTTATTTTATTTCTGTTATTTCTACGAATGAGCAGCGTCATGTTTCTTTTTTTTTTCTTCTTTTTTTGCTCCAAATTAGGTATAAAATAATTTGGGAGTTTTTTTTTTTTTTTAATCTTTTTAGGTTGAAAATTTTGTCCTCTAGGCTTTCCCACCCAACGTCTATAGTAGCATAGATGGCACCTTGAAGAAAAATGTTGCAAATGGATGTTTTAACGCAACATTTTGCAACATCTGGGTTTTCAGGCTTGACGTGAAAAGGTTAGGTTTCCATGGCCTGCGAGAACGTTTTTGAGACCTGGATGACCATTTTCGGAAGTTTCGGATCCCCAAATCGACAGGAAATCCAAGTGATGGAAGTTGACTTGAATTTTCCACTAAAGCCATTAGAGTTTGACACTTGATGTGTCAAAGTACAGGTTTCCAAGGTCAGTGAGACCGATTTTGAAGTCTGGAAAACCGTTTTCTGACTTTTTAACCTGCACTTAAAACTGTTGCGTCACACTTCTTATATTATTGATATTACAATTTACATTTCCCTTTTGAATTTTTCAGTCATGTCACCTTCTTCAGTCATGTCACCTTCCTGCTACTCGGATTTCAGACAGTCACATCCTTTCTTCATTCAATTCTCTGACCTAAACTTAACTGCTATGCTCAATCTTACATGTGGTTCACTGGCAAATTCTGGAACACACTTCCTTTATTTCTTTTTTCAACTTCTTTTGATTTGCTCAATTTAATGCGCCATGTATCGAATCATGTCAGGCTTTAATTTGGCCAAGGTTTCCAATTTTTCCAAAACTTCTGTGGAATTTGGCAAGCCTTTTTTGTTTTTTGTCCTTTGCCCACTGGAGGATATATATATATATATATTATATATATATTATATATATATATATATATATATTATATATATGATAATAATAGTATTATATATATATATATATATATATAGTTATAATTATCTATATATATACATTATAAATATAAAATATTGTATAATAACAAACATGTTAAATATAGAGGAAGTATATTATATAATATATAGATATATATATATATATATACTATATATATATATATATAGTATATAATAGTATATATATATATATATATATATATGTGTGTGTGTGTGGGAGGAGGGCAAAATATTTCTTCCGTACTATTAAACACAATGTTCTTTTTACATCAGCATTTCAAATTATAAAAAATTATAAAAAGATAAATGCGGTGTGTTAATTTATAATATATATATATAGTATATTATATATATATATAGGTAGTTACTATAATATATAGATATATATATATATATATATATATATATATAGTATTATATAATATATATGGTGATATATAATATATACGTATATTAATATAGTATATATATATAATATGATAACTCACCAATAAAGCTCATTTGCAATATAATTTGAAATAACGCTAAGAAATTTTATTTACTTAATAATAAAAAACATTTTAATAACAATTTTCTAACTCAAAGAAAAAATTTATTAAAAGTTATTATTTTTTTTATTATCGTTATCGTATTTCGATGTTTTCATCTTTTTTTTTTTTTAATAATGGTTTCTTTCCATAGTTATTATCTAATATTATTATAATATTCATCTATTATCTTTCCATTTAGTACGTTTCTTTTATTATTTTTTATTAGAATAAAAAAAAAATATTGTTTATGTTTGATTAAAAAAAAAAATGACATGCTTGTTTAAACCAAACAAGAATATATATTTAGATATATATATATATATTATATATATTATTATTAATGTTATATGATATTAATATTTTAATCTTAGAATATTTTTTTTAGTATATGTATATATAATATTATATATATATATATATATATATTTTTCATGATTATAGTAATTATTTACATTAAGTATATGTATGTATTGTATGTATATATATATATAGTATATATAAATTATATATATAATATAATATATATATATATTATATTTAATATATATAGAGATAATATATTTTTATTATCTATGTTATTATATTTATTAATATATATATAGTAGTATAAGTAACATTGTATTATTATTATATAATATAGTATAGTTATAATATATATATATAATAATATATAAGTAATTAATTATATATATATATATTATATATAATATAATTTATGTAATATTTTATTACGTGTATATATATAATTAGTTATTTGAGGTATATAATATATATATAGTATATATAATAGTATATAATAATCTATGATATATTATATTATATGTATATAGTAATACTATATATATACCGTGTATTATATATATTATTATTATATATATATATTATTATATAATACTAAATATATATATAGTTATATTATAGTATTTACTAAAAAGACTACTAGTAGTATTTTTGTATATTCACTGCTTCCTGTATATTGACTATATATATATATGACTATTAATTAGATAATGTTATTACGTTAGTTACCATGCAATTTAAGTTAGAGCAATTTGAATATCCTCCATTATAACACTGTGTTTAACTAAATATCTTATCCATATTCATTTGTGTCTGCGGGGAAGGCAATTATAAAAGTCGAAGTTGGCTAATTGCCTTTTGCTTAACATCAATGCGGATTTAAAGCGATAAAATAAAATATTTTAATGCGCATTCGCTTTAAAAGTTGTAAATGAAGATTAGAAATAAAAGTCTACGGCAATTGGAAACACGTATGTCAATATATATAGTAGTATATATATATAGTAGTATTACATGTATAGTATATATATATTTATAGTATATTTATAATGTATAGTTAATATTATATATTTATAGTATATATATTTATATGTATAATATATACATAGTCGTATATATTAAATTAAGTTATGTTATATATATATATATATATATATATGCTATATATATTATATATATATTAGGTTATATTATTATATTATAGGTATATATTAGTATATTATATATTTATATATAATGTATATGTAATTATATATATTATAGTAGTATATATTAGTATATATAGTGGTTAAGGAGAGCTATTATAGTTATAATACTATAGTAATATACTATAAATATATATATACTATATAATATAATATAGTAATATATATATAATATATAATAAATTATGTATATAGTTATATGTGTAATATATATTAGTATATATAATATATGAAATATTTAGATATTTAAGAATCATTATCCACTGGTACTTTTTACTCGTTATTTTTGCATAAAAAAGTTTTTTTTGTTTTGTTTTATATTTTTTATTATTGTTTTTCTATTTTCATTTTTAATTTTTATTACATATTTACAATAGTTTGGTGCTCATAAATTTGCTTCTTTTGTTGTATGACTTTCATGATACCGGGCGGAAAATGTTCATTTCTAATATTTTTTTTTTACCAAAAGAAAAATTGGAAATTGGAAATTTTTTTTTTTACTAGGAACAAATGTGAAAAGTTTAAATAAAGCTGATTTGCGCCAGTTCTTTCTTATTTTGTTTGTTGTATCAAATTCTTATACTACAAATGAAGTTTTCAGGGGAGATTTTTTTTTTGTTTTTTTTTTTTTTTTTTTTTTTTTTTTTTTTTTTTTTTATATAGTTAAATATAATAAAATCGGTCGCATACATTTTTCGCAAAAAAACCTTCTATCACAATTATATATTGTTCACAAATAGGTTGGATTACAGTATAAGCATATTACTTATAAACTGGATGACTGTGTGATTAATGTTACTAATAATAATAGTGAATGAGTCAAAGGAGATTTGTTTTATTTGTTATAATTAATAATAGTGATACTTGTGGTAATGTTATAATGTTAATAATAAGGTGAATAGTTGGTGACATATTGTTATTATTAATACTAATAGTGATACTGGTATGGTGATAGGAGGATAAATTATAATAAGTGAATAGTTGGCTTGTTTGGGAATTAATTTTAAGATATGTCGAACATATAGGTCGACTATCATAACATATTATTCATTAAGAAAGTGTATAACATAATTATGATTTAAAGTATTGAAATATAGTAAATAGTTGTGATAAGTATTAAATAAAATATTAGTGTATATAGTATATTAAAAATAATATTCATCAAAGGATATTAATAATAATGATAAATAAAATGAATATTATTATATATTACTTTTATAATATCCAAAGCTGCTGCCTATTCACAAATAAATCCGGTGCTTTATGGCCATTAATGTAACACTACGTAACAATGTATTTATGTTTATTATAGCTATAGTGGTAGTGATATATTTGTATTATATATATATATTATATATAAGGATATATTTCGGATTTATTTTGAGATAGAACTGAAGATGCTTTGGTGATTGGGATCTCCAATAAAGTTCTCTCTCCTTGTAAATCCTCTTGGAGTCTATCATTCTTTTAAACCATCTCCTACGTCATTCTTTAATTTGGTCTTGGGGATTTTTTGATGACTTAATAATACATTCTTACAACAATATCCATGCCGACACTGGAATAACCTTCTTTTTCCTTTTTCTTTGAAAATATCTAGCAGAACTTTTCAATCTCTAGTAATAACCATTTGTTTATTATATATGAAACCTCTTTTTGGTGGTATATGATATTATATAATATATAATATATCGTATATAGTTATATAGTTATGTTCAGTAAGTATATATGAATAATAATAGATGTAATAATTCTATTATTAGTATATTTTGTAATGTAAATATATATATAGTATAGGTAGTTATATTAATATGTATATATATTATTTATTATAGTATATAGCATATATATATAATATATATATAATATATAGAAATATAGTATTAGTCTGTATTTACTGTGAAGTTTATTATCAGTAATATATATTTATAGTTTTATTATAAGATATGATATTTAATTAATAATTCTATATATAGTATATCTTTTTATATATAGATATAAATATATAAAAAATATATATATTATATATATTTCATATATATATATATATATATATATATATTATCTATATATATCTATATATATAAATATATTTTTATATATATAGTTTATTAATAGCTAATATATATTATTATATATATTATTATAATATATAAACTATTCTTTTATGATAGATATGTATATTTTTAAGCTTATTAATTCTAATTTCAAATGTATAATCATAGTATACTGTATTATATTATGTATAATACTTAGATAAGTGTCTTATTTTTTTAATTTTCTTCTTATAAATAATAGCAAAGTTTCAAATATTATCTCTTAAATAAATCTAAATCAATTCCACAGTTTTATTTTTTTCCATATTGGGACAAAATTTCAAATGTTGGATGTTGAAGAATTAATTTCTTCTTTTTGATTTTTATTAAATATGAGAAGAATCTCCTTTTTTAATTGGATGCAAGTTTTCTTAAACCAAACCCAGGAAAGGACGTCACAAGTGAATTCAAAGATTATTGCTTCGTGCCAGAAATGTTCCTAAATGCAGGAACAGTTCGAAATCGCAAATTACAAACTAGAGTCTGTTTGAGAGAGTTCGCTTTCTTCAATGGAAAGCTATTAAAATTTTGCTTTCCCGAATTTCTTGGTGGGCTGGTTGAATCTGTACCACTTTAAAGCTTGAAAAGGAAAGCAACGTTTCAATTAGCAGGAGAGACTCTCTTTAAACATTGGTTCAATCTGTATACAATTATTTGATATACGATAAAACCTTGCATAAAAATCGACATAAGTGCAAATGAGGAAATTTTTATTTTTCAAGCTTTATGTTACAAAATGCATCTTATTTTTATAAGTTGTAACACAAATATTAACATGCATACAATGTTTTAAATTGTTTACTACATAAGTAACAAAGATAGCCCCATATCCCCACAGGGACCTTTGGTAACGCACTTGTACTAGGCCACGCCATGGGGTCGCTGTTTGACTAGTCCCTTTTCATAGTCGTTCTCATCCTTAAATTATTTTCTACTATGTGTTCTGATACATATTTACTACTTGGTAAACAAGGACAGCCCTTGGTCATTGCGATAATAATCTATTCTTTAAACCACTTGGCAAGCTTGAATATATATATATATATTATATATATATTAGTATATTAGTATATATATATAATAATATATAAATATATATATATATATATAATATAATATTATATATATATAATATATATATATATATATATATAATATTTATATTTGAAAAGTTCACTCTCACGGGATTGCCCTATCCATGGAGGTAACTTCTCTCAGGTAAATTGCTACCTAGGACCCGGATCTAAGGATTCGAACCCAGGCCCTTGCCCAGTGACTCTGTCGCTCTATCGATTTAGCCATGGTAGCGGCAATATATATATATATATTAGTATATATACTATATATATATATATCTTAATCTATATATATATATAATAATATAATTATTATATAATATCTAAATATATATAAACTATAATATATATATATAATATTGAAGGATGTATAAATCATTTTTAAAATTAAAATTTCAAAACGTCCAAAAAAATTTTGAATATTAAAATTTTTGAATGTCAGAATATTTTTTTTCATTTACTTATTTTTTAACCTAAGAATTTTTTTATTGTGTTATATTTTTAGAATTTCTATTGAAACTTCTGTGGAAAAAGAAATGCAAAAAAGATAATATATATATATAATATATATATATTATATAATATATATATATATATTTATAATATATAATATAATATTATATATATATAATATATATTATAGTATATATATAATATATATATATATATATATTATAAGTATATAAAGTAATGAAAATAAAATAATGAAAATATCCTTTTAGGTAAATGATTTTGAAATTGTTATTATTATTATTGAATTAGCTTATTTTATTTCTGGAGCTACTGCTACTACTTCTATAATAATACATTTATTATATTATCAATCCTCAATTATTATCTTTATTTTATTTATTTTATTATATTGTTATTATCATATAATAAGATGTGCACATGTTATTTAACTTATTTTACATTGCAAACTACTTTTAGAATAACTTATCACGATTGAAGATTATGATGTTCATATTATTATTTATATTATTATTGATTATTATTGTTATTATATAAAAGAGTCCCATTATTAATATTATTATTATATTTATTATTATTATTTATTTATTATATTATTATTCAATTATTATTAATTATTGTTATCTTTATTATTATTATTATTATTATTATGATATTATTATTATATTATCTATTATTATTATTATTATTATTTATTATCTATTACTATTATATTATTATTATTGTTAATTTACTATTATTATTTTATTATTTATTACTATTATATATATGGATGAAAAATTAAAAAATATATATATATAACTATATATATATATATAATATATATCTATATATATTATATCTTATATATGTATATATATATAATAATTATATATATATAATATATATATATAATATATATATATATAATACGGTAAATATATCAATGTGGATCGCGATAAAGAAGTTGAATGATGATATGAATCTACTAGAAAATTGATAATGCCTAAAATAGATAGTTCAACCTAAACATTAAAAATAGATAAATAGAAAATAGATAACACCTGAAATAGATTAAAGAAAAATAGATATCTAAAATAAATAAATTGAAAATCTAAAATAGATATCTTAAATAGTTGAATAAAAAAATATCAGTAATAGATTAAAAGAACAATATATAATTCCTAAAATAGATAAATTGATATTAACTAAAATGTATAAATAGAAAAATAGATAAATAGAAAAATAGATAATACATGAAATAGTAAAATAAAAATACCAAAAGTAGACAAGTAGAACATTTGATACCAAAAGTAGATAAATAGAAATGCAGATAATACATAAAATAGATAAATTGAAGAATATATATAATATTTAACATAAATAATGAACAAAATAAATAAGATAGAAAATATCAAAAATAGATAATGCTTAAAATATAATTCTAAAATAGATAACAATAGAAAAATAGATAAAATCTAAAATAGATTAATAGAAAAAATATCTAAAACAGATAAGTTTATTGTAAACTAAAACCGTGTTTTCATAGCCCGGATTCTTTCTTTCTCAAAATTTAATAAATAGATAAAATCTAAAATAGATTAGGAGAATCTAAAATTCTATCTAAAATAGATAAGTTTATTGTAAGCTGAAACCGCCTTTTCGTAGACCAAATTCTTTCATTCTTTCTTCTCAAAATTTAATATTTTTCATTATCATTTCTTGGAATCTTGTCTTTGAAATTAAATTTTCTAATAATATTATGAAATAGATTAAAAAATAATAAATTATTTTCATGTTTTTCATTTACCCTTTCGTTTTTCTTTTTTTCTTCTTATTTTCTTTTTTCTTTTTCTTTTCTTATTGCCTTTTTGCTGGCTTCTCTTTGTGTGTGTTAGTCTAGTGGAATTTTAAAAGACTATTTCGGTATATGATACTTATCAAAGAATTCTGAAAAGAAATATAATTAGTTTAGAAATTTAAGTCTTCATATATATATATATATATATATATATAATATATATTATAATATATTATATATATATTATATATTATAATATATATATATATATATAATATATATATATATATATTACTTGGGATACGGAGCCTGTAAATTTGTTTTGCCGACTCTGACTCTAGCTGCGGCTGCGGCTGCGGCTCCGGCTCCGGCTCCGACTCGGCCACTGCCATTTTAAAATTAAATTCTCTACCTTAGTGTTCACCATTTTAAAAATATCCGACACTGTCTCCCCTTTATTTTGGTTCACATCTGCAAATAGATTGCGGCTCCGACTCCGACTCCAATAATTTTATATTGTCATGCTCTGAATCCATCATTGTAAATTATCTAACCATGGTTTGGCATTTTTATAATATATTTTTTTTTATTTGCTTCATCTTTACAAGAAAATACTAGCGACTCTTGCTCCGACTCCGAAATCTTTTGTTTTTGTTTGTTGCGTTGGTATGGAAAATCTTATGAGGTATATTAATCTGGATTTTTACCTATTCGCTATCGTAAATCCTTGTAAATCTTTCTCAAATCCAAAAATCCTGAAAAAAAAAAATTAAATCTTTTTCTCAGTCTTTATTTTGGAATAAAATTTATTTTGTTTTCCTTTTTTATCAATTTCACCTAAACAACTTTGATTTTTTTTATTACTTTTTTTTTGTTTCATTTTTTTTTCTTTCTTTTCTTTCATTCTTTCTTTTTCTTTTTACTTTTCTTTTTTTTTTTTTTTATTCTTCTCTCTCTCTCTCTCTCTCTCTCTCTCTCTCTCTCTCTCTCTCTCTTTATATATACTATATATTTATATACCAGATATATATAGGTTTTATATATTATATTATACTATTATATTATATATATATATAATATATATATAATAATATATAATAATTAGTTACTACTACATCGTAAGTTGATGATTTTATTTAGTATTTTTTTTAACCCTTGGTGTTTATTATTGATTTTATACGATATTGGCGATGATGGCAATTTCCAACTATTCGTTATTGCAATTAATAACAATTTTTAGAATTGCATCTTGGGGTGAGGGGAAAGGTTAAGATGTAATTTTTTTAATAAATACACATTTAACTAAAACTTGAGGACAGAGCACGCACCAACATTTAAAAACAAAAAAAAGGGGGGGGGGGGGGGGAAAGAATTTATAACACTAAAATAGTAATACATATTCGAGCTTTCGCTTGCGATTCGCGTCAAGCCTCTTCGGAAAATAAATGTTGAAAGAGACATCACTCCAAAAAATAGGCAACAAGTGAAGTGGCTTTTTGTTGGTTATTTGTTTATTTTGTAACTGTTTAAAGTATTTTGACGAAAATATAATGGAATTTTGGATTTGGTCTAGCCTGAAATCTCCTGCAGTTCTGTTGAAATTAGGCGTATTATGGATGTAGATAGATTCTATTATTTTCCTTTTTTTTGTATGATTTGTATATTTTAATACTGAGATATTTTGGGTATTAATACTATGGTTTGTGTTAGTACGATGATTGGTAAGGGCAGAGTTGGTCTCGTCAGTGGTAAGATCATAATTATGTTGATTCGTTCTTCTGGTGATATCATTGGTCTCCCCTATGTAAACCAGGGGGCAATTATGGCAGGGTACTTTATAGACACAATGGGTTTGGGGATTTTTTGAAACGGGAGGTCTGAGGGTATGTTTTAGAGAAAAAGTGTGATTTTGGGTAAATGAGAAATGGATGATGGTAAATGTTTTTTGATGTTACGGTCTAAGTGGAAAGGAGGGGAAGGAAAGTAGAATTTGTTGTTTTTTTGTTGTTGAGAAATTTGAAAGAATTTTCGTTTTGCGTTTTGGAATGATGAATTAATAATAAGAGCGCTCCTAGCTCAGTGGTAGAGCACTCGCTTAGCAAGCGAGGGGGCCCAGGTTCGAGACTGGGTTGGAGCGAGGAGATCTGTGAGTTAATTCTCTATTTTATCTAGCTCGTCCACTCAGTACGTTAATGAGTACATTGGTCAGCCGTGCTTGCTCGCTAAGGGATATAAACTCCGGCTACCGCGAATATGGCCCTTGCACCCACGGAATTTGCCGTCAGCCAAGTTACCCAAGACCTTTCTCGTTGCGTCCACTTGACATGGGCGTTAGTCCTACGGGGGTTGTGAGTTTTTAGGTGAGAATTAATAATATGGGGAGGATATTTTAACTGTGTGAAGGTGGAGAGGAGGTATTTTGTTTCTGTGCTGTACAATGGTTAGGCGGAGCAGATTCTCAATAGCTCCTAAAGGTAAAGGGATTGTTGGAGAGTAGCTTTTTTTATATGTGTTGAATGGGAAGAATAACCGGAATATGATGAGTGTGGTTGAGAGGTTTCTATAACGGCATAAGTAATTTTGTGAAGAAATTATCTCCAGGTTAAAAGTGTGTCAGGAATGGCTAAAAGAATTGAGTTTTAGGATTCATGTGTGAATTTTATGGAGGGATGAATTTATTTATAAGGTTTAATATATTATTGAAATCTTTTTGTTGGGTGGCAGTGGCTATGAAAATATCAATCTACGTAAGGGCGTAGCCAATGCATTTTTAAACAAATAGGGTCTACTTAATTCATAAATAAAGTTGGCTATGGTAAGGGGAAGCGGGGAACCCCTGATATTTTTTAATAATAAGTTCTATAAAACAAACTCAGGACTATCAATCTGGGTTCCCCCCTTCTCCCTACCATCAGCTCAATATACTTCTATGGATTAATCAACATCTATCAATTATAAACTAACCCCCATTTACAAATACCACTTTGGCTACGCTCGAATGCATATTTTCATAGCCATCCCCCAACAAAAAAGATTTCAATAATATATTAAACCTTATAAATAACATTCATCCCTCCATAAAATTCACACATGAACTCTCTAAACTCAATTCTTTACCATTCCTAGACACACCTTTAACCTGGAATAACTCTTCACAAATTACTTATGCTGTTTATAGAAAACCTTCTTCCCACCCCTCATATATTCACTGGTATTCTTCACATTCTACAAACATAGAAAAAGCTACTCTCACATCCCTATACCTCAGAGCTTTGAGAACCTGTTCCCCCAACCATTTACACACAGAAACAAAATACCTCCTCTCCACCTTCACACAGTTAAAATATCCTCCCCATATTATTAATTCATCATTCCAAAACGCAAAACGAAAATTCTTTCAATTCTCACACACAAAAAAACACAATTCTATCTTCCTTCCCTTCCTTATTCCACTAGACCGTAACATCAGAAAAAACATTTACATCATCCATCTCCTTTACCCAAAATCACACTTTTTCTCTAAAACATACCCTCAAACCTCCAGTTTCAAAAAATCCCCAAACCCATTGTGTCTATAAAATACCTTGTAGTGATTTCCCCCTGACTTACATAGGAGAGACCAATGACATCACCAAAAGAACGAATCAACATATATGATCTTCCCTGCGAGACCAACTCTGCCTTACCAATCATCGTACTAACACAAACCATAGCATTAATATCCAAAATATCTCAGTATTAAAATACACAATCATACGAAAAAAAAGGAAAATAATAGAATCTATCTACATCCATAATACGCCCTAATTTCAACAAAACTGCAGGAGATTTTAGGCTAGACCAAATCCACAAACTTCATTATAACTCGCAAAATCTTTAAACAGTTACAAATAAACAAATAACACCAATAGCTTCTCACTTGTTGTCTTTCTTTGAGTGAATGGCTTCTTTGAATACTTGTTTCCGAGAGGCTTTGACGCGAATTCGCAAGCAAAGCTCGAAATGTATTACTATTTTAGTGTTAATAGAATCTTTCCACCTCCCCCCCCCTTTATTATGTATGTTTGGAAAGGTGTGGTGCCGTTGCTGTCACCCAACAGTTTATTTATAATAGTGTATTAAATCAACCCATCTTACACACAACCTTTCCCCCCCCCTCACCTAAATCCCAATCCTAAAATTGTTATTATTGCAATAACGAATAGTTGGAAATTGCCATCATCGCCAATATCGTATAAAATCAATATAAAACACCAAGGTTTAAAAAATACTAACTATATATATATATATATTAATATATATATCATATTATATATATTATATACTATATATATTATATATATCTATATATAAATTACTATGTTGTGTGTGTGGTGTGTAACTGAGTGCTGTTGTATGTGATAAGTAATGTGCATGCTTTGAAACTATTCACTGTTTCTTCCTTCATAATTATTCACTCTTTTCATTCCAGTTTCCAGAGCCTTCAAACCGACCAACCCCCCCCCCCTTAACCACATTGATACGATACTAATGTTGTAATTTTTTCGTAAGCTACAATTTTCTCTCCCTTCATTTTGAGCCAAAATACAGTAGGATTCTTTTATATATATATAGTAATATATATTTTTATATATATATATAATAGTATATAATATATAATTATATAGTATATATATATAATATATATATATATAATATATATATATATATATATTATATATATATATATATATATATATATATATATATTATAATAATATAAATACATAACACTTACATATAAATTTTAGTTAGTTATGTATTAATATCATTTATTCTCTTTAGATAATATAATTATATATATATATATATATATATATATATATATATATATATATATATAAAATAAAAGCACGTTAACGAAAAAAAAAGATTTGCAACTTATTATTATTATTATTATTATTATTATTATTATTATTATTATTATTATTATTATTATTATTATTATTATATTGTTAAATTATTATATTGAATATTATTATAAATTTTAACTGAAAAGAACATAGTAAATATAAAAAGATAAATATTATTTGAAAGTCGTGTGTTTGATCCTTTGGTTTTCAAATGATGCAAATAATCTTCATGAAGCTCTTTTTGTTCAGAAATGGTCTGCAATGGAATTAGAAACAGAGAAAGAGATAAAGTAGTAAATAGAAAATGAGAAGGAATAACGATTAAGCACAGATTAAGGGAGATAAAGAAATTCTCTCTCTCTATATATTTATATATTATTATATATATATAATATATATTTTAAATATATATATATAATATATCATATATAATATATATATATACTATATAATATATATATATATATATATATATAATATAATATATATATATATATATATATATATAAGAGCATCGAGGAGTAGAGACTAGAGAGAAGACCCTCCTTCGGTCGCCGTTCCTCAATTACATATAAACATAATGTAATAGTTTTGAAATTGATTGAAACTGAAAAAAAATGCTCTATTTGACTTCAAATAGGTAGTTTTGATGAAATTGACTGGTTACAAAAAAATTTCTAAACTAGCACGTGCCAAAATAAACGGAGGCAGATTTCAGGGCATCTCCTTTTGTTGTGACGCAATTTATTTCCGAGAGTACGAGTCACTCAAAGATAGACTCGTATTGGCTAATTTCTGATTAATCGGAGGCAATGCAATTTTGCCAAATTTAAAATTATCATTCTAAATACATAGAAGGGAGGCTGAGAACTAAAACTTCACTTATATCGAAAATTTATATATCATTTTACTTGAACTGTCATTGACGTGATTTTGCCTCTCGTTTCGATTCATTGACGTGATTTTGCCTCTCGTTTCGATATTTCTTATAGTTTTAAATGGCGCACTGATATTTTGGAATAAATAAATAGGCCTTTATATATATATATATATATATATAGTATATAAATATCTATCTATATATGAGTATATATACTTATATATATATATATTATATATTATACTATATATATAGAGAAAATATTTAGAACAGAAATGTTCTGCCTTTGCTAATAAGCCTTGAAATAGAAATGACTGAATTAGTGAGCTTGGTACTTCCCAGTTTTTCAAAAATAATTATCCAAATCTAAAGATTTTAGTCATAAGATTGATGCTAATTTGAAACAACTTACGTTTGTGAAAATTTCCCGCCACTCATAAAAAATTAATAATATAAAAAACAAAAAAACAACGTTTCTGATTTATAAACATTTAAAAAAAGCTATTTATGCAATACAATTCTGACCAAAAAGAATATTTTCATCACTATTAGAATATAAGTAATATAAATCAGTAGCCTATATATTAGTAAAATAAAAAAAAATCAAGAAAATCACTTATTTATATATATATACTATATATATAATATATATAGTTATATATAATATATAATATTATAAATAATAAATTATATATTATATATATATATATATAATTAGTAGTATAACTATATATATATATATATATATATATATTATATATATAATATATATATATATTATATATATTATATATATATATATATATATATATAATATATATATAATATAATTATATATATATATTATATAAATATTTTTTTGCACCTACAAATCTAATAATATGATAATAATATTAATAATAATAATAATAATAATAATAATAATAATAATAATAATAATAATAATAGTGATTGGTAGTACAATAATATATAAAATGGGAAAAAGAACAATAGTCTTACTATGATAGTAATAATAATAATAATAATAATAATAATAATAATAATAATAATAATAATAATAATTATAGTTTCAACTTCTGAAGCGAAATTCACTAATTTATTAATTAGTTATAATTATTGTAAAAATTAATGAGAAAAACTTTTTTAATTTGAAATTCTCCGAATGGAATAATAAATTTTATTCAGTAAATTATTATTTTAGTTATAATTAATTTAATTCAATTCAATTGACATTATTTTAATTATGTATTTTTTAATTTAAAAAGTTGTAGACCTAATTTTTGGTTCTGTTTCATGCTATTATTATTATTATTATTATTATTATTATTATTATTATTATTATTATTATTATTATTATTATTATTATTATTATTATTATTATTATTATTTATTTAGTTCTGAAAAATTATTATTGTTATTACTTTATTTTCATATTGTTATTGTTATTATGTGTTTATTACTTTATTTTCATATTGTTATTGTTTTTTTTGTTTTTATGTAATTATTTGCCATTATTATTATTATTATTATTATTATTATTATTATTATTATTATTATTATTATTATTATTATTATTATTTCGGTCCTTTATTAAACTAGGGGTCAATAAAAATATTAGTATCGGAATGTTTAGTAATGCTATCTCAGAATTATTTCATTTGAGGAATTTTAAAATAAAAAATTTGATTTGCTATAAAGAGAACTGATTTTTTTTTTTTTTGAGCTTCAATATTAAATTGATTTTTTTTAGATTTCTTTTTTTTTTTTTTTTCTTCGTTTATTTTGAGGGGTAGGAGGGAGTGGTTTGCGTTACTGCTTTATTTATTTACTGTTTTAGGGTCAATAAATTAATATTTTTACGTTGTAAGCAAGAAAGTTAATAAAGAGCATAGCACGGTAATGTCTATAGTTATATTTACATTATTCATATTTACAAGTTGTTACACCGCACCGCTCGCGCTTCAGCTAGCGGTCTGCCATGCATACACTCCACCTTGCCGTGCATCTAGTCTATGGTATTGTTTTAATTTTCATCATCATCATCATCATCATAACCCACCTTCTTTCCCCAAAACGTAGTAGAAGAATATGATGCAAGTCGAAAAGAAATCCCAGCCTTTAATTTTCATTTAACTCAGTAAATATCTAATGAAAAAATAATTTTAAAAAATCTCGTTAAAGACTGATAATAAAAAGTACACAAAATTGACTTTATGAAACTTCACAAATTTTAGTTTAAAATATATAAAATATCTTTTCTAATTGTTCTAATAAAACACAGGTTCCTCTCAAACTACAAAGTTTAAATTTTTTATTGCCCCTTGGTTTAATAAAGTACCAATATTTCTGCAAAATTTCTATTATTATTAATTTATTTAATTCTGAAAAATTATTATTAGTGTTTCTTTATTATCATATTGTTATTGTTTTTATGTAATTAATATTATTATTATTATTATTATTATTATTATTATTATTATTATTATTATTATTATTATTATTATTATTATTATTATTTTTATTATTATTATTATTATTATTATTATTATTATTATTATTATTATTATTATTATTATTATTATTATTATTATTTTGTTAATAGTTTCCACAATATAAAAACAATGTAACAGCCAAAAAAAAATTTAAATTTAACTATAAAGTAACTTCACAAATGTTGTCAAAAAAAGTTTCTATAAAAAGACACAACAGAAAATACTTCATCTAAACTTCTCCAGAAGAAAAATCATGTCCACTTCTCAGAAAGGGTGTCCATAAGTCCGAAAAACTCTAAAGTAGGGGGCTTACAGCCATCCTGGAGGTTCAAAGGGAAGAGCGTCGGACTTTCCTCTCAGAGTCGCTTCGTCGAATTCTTTTTCCTTTGAAAGCTAAGAAGAAAACTATTCCTGTTGAGATCATTTCCTTCAGGACTTAAAGAGCTTTGTTTTGAAGACTTGTTAATGTTGTTGCAATATATTTCGCTCTCCGAAACTCAGGCATCTTCAGGCAGAAATGAAATTAATTTGTGGGAACGGCTATGATGAATATTTTGTTAATAGTTCCACAATATAATAAAACAATGTAACAGCCAAAAAAATTTAAAATTTAACATATAAAGTAACTTCACAAATGTGTCAAAAAAGTTCTATAAAAAGACACAACAGAAAATACTTCATCTATTATTATTATTATTATTTATTATTATTATTTCAACTTTTAACTCTTCCATAAAATATGTAAAAAATGTATTGCAAAATATTTCGATTAAAGTTGCTTCACCAAATTTCCAAAATCCTTGCTCAAATATTCCTCCTATTCTTAATCCTTTAAATGCAATGTTACAACATTTCATCACCCTTAAAAAAAAAGTGTTGTTCCAACTCCTGTATCTGTTACTTAAAGGCAAATAGTCTTGGCAGTCTCACATTCATCTTACCAACTTTGAAATGAATAACGATGCTTCTTTTATCAAAGTTAGTTCTTTGCAGGTCCTGTTCCATCAAGTTTGAAAAGAAGAAATAAAAATTAATAAAGTTATACTTAATCCATTGTTATGCCATCTTCGATATTATTATTATTATTATTATTATTATTATTATTATTATTATTATTATTATTATTATTATTATTATTATTATTATTATTATTATTGGAAGCAGTAGTATTAATATTCTTTTGCACAACAAAGATTATTATTATTAGTAGTAGTAGTAGTAGTAGTTGTATATAACTTATTTTAAATATTAGAATGTATTCTTTCATTTATTACAAAGTATTTTTATTTAGTTAGTAGTAATAGATTTTTTTTATTTATTATTTATTTATTTATTTTTTATCAATAATATATTTTAATACTTCAATACTTTAAATTTATTGATTTCCCTACTCTATTTTTTTTCATTTTTTATTAATACCATTTCTTTCGTAACCCTTCGACCGTTTATCCATTTTTCCATTTCCGTTGCCTCTTCCAAAAGCAAAAAAAAAAAAAAAAACAACAAAAAAAAAAAAAAAAAACGCTCCATTTGAAAAAAGCAAAAACCCTCTTTGGAATATATATAACTTATTTCGGGGCATTGATTTCTTGTTATTTTTAGCTGGGTTAATATTCAAAAACAACATGTGTGTGTATATACTCATATATATATAATATATATATTATATAATATATATATATATATACTATTATATACTATATATATATATATATATATCATTATAATATATAATATATATATATAATATTATAATATATACTATATATATATATATAGATATAGATATATAATTTGAATAGGTGACACAGGGTGAGGGTGACATGTGGCACAACGTTAGAGGCAAGGGACTAGGGATTAATGATCGATCCCTCGTCTGGATCCTAAGTATCAATTACCTAAAATACTTCTCTTCCTAGAATAATAATAGTTCAATGTTGTGAGGTGTGAAAATTTGAAAAAAAAAATCAGTGTCATATCCGATATAAGGGGTTGCCAGATTTGATTTTGTTTGGATTTCCAGCTTTGATTTTATGGGTTGCCAGATTTGATTTTATATGGGTTGCCAGATTTGATTTTATACGTTTATACTTTTAAAATATTTGTTGTATCTTCAACGTAACTGGAAAAATCGATAATAAAATTTTGGAGAGCAACCAGAGTTTAGGTCTGACTCTGGTAAGAATTAGTTGTAGCTGTAGTTTATGGTTTTGGTGGTATAATAATTGAATTATGGCATTGGTGTAAATTTATATTTAAGACATTTGCATGGAAAGGGAAATGAATAGCATTGTAGGGTTTGGTTAGCATAATGCTTAATAGGAAATGAATACTAGTATGTGTTATTGTTGGGAATAAACGACTAGATTAAAATGGATAAGTCAGGGCTAAAATTGAATCCTCCAAATAATGGTGTTTGTTTTTGGTCTCTTTCATTGTTTGTCAAAACAGTGTTTTAGAATGATTAAATTTACGGTGTATATTTGCTTAATAATAAGGAAAGTTGTCTCGTAAACAATAGTTGAAAAATGAACTTATGTACTATTTTTTTTTTTTTTTTTTTTAGGTTTGGTTGGTAATAGAATTTTGTAAAGGATTTCGTAGTTACTTTTAGGTTTGTGGTTGCTGATACAATTTTGTAACAGGATTTTGTAGTTAGTTACTTTTAGGTTTGTGGTTGCTGATACAATTTTGGAAAAGGATTTTGTAATTACTTTTAAATTTGTGGTTTCTGATACAATTTTGTAAAAGAATTCTGTAGTTACTTTTAGGTTTGTGGTTGCTGATACAATTTTGTAAAAGGATTTCGTAGTTACTTTTAAATTTGTGGGTTCTGATACAATTTTGTAAAATGATTCCGTAGTTACTTTTAGGTTTGTGGTTGCTGATAGAAATTTGTAAAAGGATTTTATAGTTACACAAACTTTTAGTGA
>JABUQX010056005.1:0-14782 GCA_015478945.1 Trachelipus rathkii
ATCAATGTGTACTCGTTCATGACCTGAAAGAGTGAAAATTAATATATTGCTTATGTTAGATTGGAATATTGATTATTAAATACAAAATACGGTGAGCACCGTATGAATGTCGAGGTATCTGTATGGAAGTAGGGCGAGATACGATCAAGATGAGGGTTGTTTATTCAGATGGACTAATTATAGCTGCAGAGGCGTTCTTGGCAGTTAGGAGATTGGATAAGTATGAGGTAGATTCGAGTTTATCGATTTGGAACGCGTGTTCTTGCTGTGGTATTTAGTGGAAATCAGACTGTTCTCTAAAATTTGATTGAGGATTTTGTTAAGTATGGTGTTTTGGACATGTGTGATTGAAGCTCTGCATATTGGTTTAAGATATATCAGTGTATTAATTAGTCACAGTGTATTGAGTGTGTTTTGCCTTGTCGGAACAAGTCGGTAAAAAAAGGTGATATAATTTCAGTTTACGAGATTGTTTTACGAAACAGTATGCGATATGAGTGTTTTGGGGCAAGCTAAAGATTTGCGATGGTTACATGGTATTGCAGATTACTATTGGGATTAATGGAGGGGGTTTTGGTTTGTGAGGAGTATCTTATTTTAATTTAATAAACTTTATTAAAATTTATTTAAATATAAAATGTATTAAATTTACATTAATTGTTCTAAGCTTTTTAAAATTACTTTTATATGTTACCTCACGTTCTCTGAAGCCTCTGTGGAGAGGGGATACCTTCCGCTTGGGCTGCTTGATGTAGTGATTTTGGTGTTTTTTTCGCAATTCATATTGAATTTCTCGACATTATAATTCGTCCCGCAGTACATTCTTACACTAATCTATTTACCTTCATTTTGCAGGGAAATCTAGTTTCCTTTAATTATATTTATGCAAATCTATAAAATGAACTTGTTATAATTGTCGAATAATTGTCTTTACGCTAAATTTTCTTTGTTTTTTATTATTAGTAACTTCTACTATCTTGTTACTTTGTCCCTTACAGGTAGTCTTTCAGTTTTTCTTTTTGGTCGACCATCTTTGAATGCTGTGTTTGGTGCCAACCACTTTGGGGCCGCTGTTCCTGAAGGTTCCACAGGTGCCTGGATCTTTAGCTTTGGTTCTCTCTGCTCATCACTTGTGAGCCCTTCCCTTTGTCTGCCAGCCCTGTATATCATTCAACATCTGTTGTCGTCTTCTACAGATTTTGATGTGTGAGCATTGTAACTATTAAGATATTTAATTCAAGAAATTCAAAGTTTATTAGTTAAATTAATTGAACACAATTCTTTATTTGTTAATACTTATTACTTAATAATAATTAATTAATATAATATTAGTAGTCATCTTAGCACTTAGTTTTGTTCTGCGTAATTTTCTTAAAGTTATTTCCTTGCAGCGGTGTTGTTAGGCGTGCAGATCTTGGGTTGTCACCCTCAGTCCCGCTCATTGTGATGCCTCCTGGAGATACCAATAATCTCTTCTTTAAGTCTTATGTGTATTATATGCATGGGTCTATTAGGTAAGGTTCTTCTTCTGGTCCTGGTTGTTGTAAAAGCGAATTCGACCTCTTTGCTATGAATTCTACGCAGTTGGTGCCATTGTCCTTAGTGGTGGCCTTCACCTTACTGTGGATGCTAAACTCATGATGAATCTCTGTGATTAGTTTCCCTGGGTCACAGTTGAGTGAAATGATTCTGCCAATAATTGTTTAATTTGTTAGGATGAGGTTGGGATCGGGCGTCCTTCTGGTTCTTCTTTCTTGGTCATGGGGTTTCATTAAGATGTGCCTAAACCAAAGCAAACTCCATCGCTAGAGCGCTCTAAAGTTGCATGGCACCTTTTGAGGTTGACTCTGTCAATCCAGTGATGTCATTTTCCAGTAAGTGACCTATTGGTGGGCGGTTTCCAGACTGTCGGCTGTAGTGGCCACCCACTTCTGGTGGAAGAGTTTGTTTATCAGTCGAGTCTTCCCCTTTTGCATCAGCTTTTCAATATCCCTGTCTCAAAGTCCTCCTTGAGGTGGGAATGAAACTTCGGATTAATGAGGTAAAATCATCTCCTCGTGTAAGGAATTCAATTTTCTCAGCTAAATGCCAGTGGCATTCATTGAAGTGAATGAACCTACCTAAGTGATTTGAAAAAGTATTTAAGTTTAATTTGACTTCCAATATATTTTAAATTTTTAATAAAAATATTTTTTAAGAACGTCAAGCGCTGAAGTCGCTCATTAATACCTATTTAAAAAAAATTGAGTTCAATTAAATATAACTAATATTATGTTTCTTGAATTTTTTCACCTGGTGTAACCTTGTCTTGCTCTCTGCTGGCTAAACTTTGACCTGAAGCTCTCATCCAGAGACATCTGACGCTTGCGAGACTCACTCTCCCTTGAACTGGAGCGACCGCGCTTGCTAAGCCCTTTAATGGCTGCAGAGAGGTGAGGGAGAAGGTCATTGTGCACATCTGGTATATAAAATAATACAAACTATTTAATTACAAATTTTTTTTAATTTCTTTGATAACACAGTGTAACAGGTATCAAGACTTTATACAAGTGTTTAAATCTTGATAACTTTAATTAACTTTAGCAACACCGAGTTGTGTTTTATTATTACCATGCTGAAATTTAATTTAATTAATAATTAATTTAAAACTTACAATGTGCTTGTAATTGCTTGCTTGAGGTGTGGACCTTTGTCTGGGTGCTGTATAGGGTAAAGTCCCTTACTTCCCCTTTTGCAGGCAGGCAATGTTTTTTACAGCTTGGCAACACCAGTGTGAAACTTCCTAAGAGACACCCCATATTCTAACTTTCTCCATGCAGTCCTCTCAAAAATTTTTTTCAAAGATTGCAACGAACTTGAAATTAAATAGTAAGTTTTTTAATTTTTTGAATTTTTGACTATTGTAATTTCATATTTATTGTTCAATAAATTGAAAAGAATTCAAAAATTCTTGTTTATTTATTTACTCAGATTTTTATTTAAGAGATTTTTAATCTTGGTTACTTATAGTTCTTTACTCTTGTATACTGATGCTCTGTTGTCTTTAGGTCTTTTATGAGTTCTTTACTAGAGCATGGAGGCGATGTTTCTTACTCGTCTCATTAGAGTGAGGTCAAGATAGCTTTTCAACTCGTTTGACGGCATCTCCTGCTTGTTGGCCTCTCTTTGGCCTTTCTGGTTTCCAGGATTTCCCTTCGTCTCCTTCACAAATTCATAGGGTTACAGTGACTTAGGCATGCTAGTAAGAGATTCTTTGGCTGTCTCATGTCTACAGTCTCTCTATTTTAAAATGGGATGAGCTTGCTCCTATAGCTACTATCTTGGTCTATAGCTTTGGCTGAACTGTCTCCTGAGAAACACGCTTGGTCCTTGTCGACAAACTTTATCCATAGTATTTTATTTATTTTATTATAATTTTATGTTTTATAACTTTATACAAATTATTTTAATTTAAATTTCCAGTATCTGATAAATTAATATAATCTAATTAATATATATATTATTATATATTATACTATATTTTTATTAATATATTTTAAACATATTTATATTTATTATAGTTATTATTATTATATTTAGTATATATTATATATATATATTAGTAGTTATATATTTCTATATATTTTTGACATTATTATCATTACACATATATTAACTACACTAATTTCAGTGTGTTTAGAACGCTTCTAAATATGCTGTGCATTTCTGTTGATGGTTGCATGTTACTTTATGTATATGTGATATTTTAAAGAGAGGAAAACAATCTTAGTAATTAGATTAAATTGGCTAGTTTAATTTATGTAATTATTCATAATTATAGGCTGAATTACATTAGTAAGCTATGTTGTAAAGGTTTTTGTAATGACTAGAGTATGAACAATGAACAGATGTAATCATCTACAAATGGAGATTTTTGAATCATATAAAACTGCGTTGTTTATAATTAATCAGGGTTTGCATATTGCGTATCTTTTTTTTCTTTTAGCTTTTGACACATCTTTAATTCGTATTTAAGTATAGAACTAAGGACTGAAAATGATTATTACATTATTCACTTTAGTTCACTACATGATTGGCTCGACGCTCCTTTTTTCATAGCCAATTTAATAAAACGTTCTCGTTTTTCTGAAGTGGTACGTTGTCATCAGGTGAGACGGAGTTAGTTCATTCTGTTAATTAATTTAAATTAAAATTTCCGATAATGTCCGAAACGATAGCCTCGCGGATAAGTGCCAAGTGCGGTCGTTGGCTTGTGTCCGCGGACTATTTTTAAAAAAAAATTTCGGCTACGACTACGGCTATAAGAATTTTGATAGTTTTGCGGCCGTAGCGTTGAGCCGAATACGTCCGTAAAAATTCCGTTGCGGCATGCCCAGGTTCTAATTTGATATATTATATATTATATATATATATTATATATATTATATATTATATCTATTATATATTATATATATATATATATATATCTTATATATATATATATATATATATATATATATATATATATATTTATATTATATATATTATTATATATTATATTATATTATATCAACAAAATCGGGTTTTTATTCTTTCTCTTATGATTTTTCTTTACGAATTCGTTATATCTTTATGTAAGAATTCGTTCTTTTGGTAAACTCGGCTCATCATTCTTTTAAAGCTGTTCATCTTTATAATAGATTTTGGCTGCTTGCTTCTAATCCAGAAACTACTTAGTCTATTATCGCAAAGCCTGTGCTTACAGTTTGGAAGCTTCGGTGTTTCTCTTATTTTTGTTCGAAGTTGATAGTGATGAATCTTTGACTTATTATGATTGTGTTTTTTGCATGTTCACATGGTTTATTATTCAGTGAACCCTGTATTCTTCTATATTTCCATTCTAGTATTAGTTAAACTGTTGATCAGAATCAAGAACGTTCGTGCCATAACTATGATAAGAGAAAGTCTTTAACGGATTGTTCAAATTATGTGTATTATTAGCTCATGCTCTTCTTCTTCATGTGAGTTTATTTTATTCAATTCCTTCCAATTAGTGTCGGCGCTTTTGCTTCCCTGTGAGACGTGGTGGGTCCTGGTAATTCTTTGATCAATTTTATTCATATTTTATATATTATATATATATATAATATATATATTATATATATAAATTTATAGTTATATATATATTACAGTAATTTATTTTTGTTTGATAGATATTTATAGTAATTCCCTTAACAAATAAATTTATTGTATAATCTAATCACCTTTTCTTTTAACCTTAGAGAATTGCTGAGAATTTACTTTCTTTATATTTTATAATATATCAAAAAATGTTTTATACATTCTCGCAAAATAAGAATTATTATTAAAATATGATTTTTAATTTCTTTATAGATTTAAAATCAGGCCTCTTATTTCTTTCAAGTTTTCACGTATAATTATTTCTGGCATATTTTTATCTTCTTTATGTCCTCTTCGACTAGAATTTAAAACGTAAAATATAAAGATTTTTTTTTAATATAACTTGAAATAATGGCAGTAAACCTGACTATATAATTCGAATTTTTATTATTATTATTATTATTATTAATTATTAATTATTATTATTTCTATTATTTATTATTTATTATTTATTATTATTAATTATTATTATTAATTATTTAAAAGGTTTGTCTGTGTCCGATGCAATCGTTCATTAATTCTGCCTTTTGCCTAATCACATCATGAAAGTTTTGAGCTGAACCAAATTGGTTATTTTATCAATTATGAAGTCGCTCGTTATAAACTCACATTTCTAAATTTGAAATAATATATATATTGTATATATATTATATATATATATTATTTAATATGCATATATATTATCATTTATATATTTATATTTATATATTATATTATATATATATATTATATATATATTATATTTATTATATTATATTATATATATTATTATATATTATGATATATTATATTATATATATATTATATTATTATTTATATATTATTTATATATTATATTATATATATATTATATATATATAGTATAGTATTATATATATTATTATATATTATATATTTATATATAATATTATATATTATTGTGATAATATATATATTATATATTTATCTATATATTATTTCATAAATTACGCAATCCTTTCATTGTTATATATAGGCTGCCGGTTTTCGCAGGAAGCCCGGTGTGCATAATATTCGACTCGAAACGCTTGTCGAATTGAAAATAAAATATTATCTATTTAACTTTCAATTTAGGAAGGCCTGTGAAAATTTGAGGTACATTGTTGAAACGGCCGAGCCTCGCCGTCGGATCAGCTGAACAATTGTAAACACATACTCCTTAATACTTATATGTATCTGATTTTATTGAATATTGATACGATAAATTATTTTTGTATCGCTTAATTATAAAAGTTGAACTTAAATAATATTAAAAAATTTTGGCAACCCATTTTCCGACACATGTTTTGTAATTAATAGATTAGTTTGTTAAACAATAGTATCCTTCGCTAGCCGCCCGTTTTTATTAATTCGCCCTTGAAATCGAGGATTTAACAATCGGGTCGCCCTTGACTGTGATTCGTTTACGTGAGCGTTTCGAAGTGCGCAATACTGTGTGTCCTTTGGAATACTGATGCATGTGCGCCTGTTGTGCCCTGCCCGTGGCTGGCAGTCGGGTTTCTGGAAACGTTCTAGCTTATGTTTCATTTAAGCGATTTCATGATAACTTATCCAAAATGAATGGAAGTCATTGAAATGAATTTCTTTTATCAACGCAACCCTTTCAAATCCTGTACAATATTTTTCATAGTCTTTGCTTTAAGTTCACGGAACTATCATTTGGGGTAGTGGATAATCAAATCAACTCTCTTGTGGTGGCAAATCAAAACTAGATGACGTCCAACCTAAGAAAGTTTCTAGGTGGTACGCCTTGTTTAAATCTCTGGCGACTCAGATTAAAAACAGTCTAGTAAAACTTTGAGAGTCTGTTTATACAGATTGTTTTCGGGTTCCTTGGTCTCATGCCGACTCTGTACAAACTCTGTGTCACGTAAATTTCTTTTATACTCTAAATGGTGATTGTTTGTTTATGTCACGAAATCTTTGTAACCAAACTGATATTGTTTATCACACGTTTGTATGATTTGTACCCACAATACGCGTCAACAATTAAATATACGTTCGTCTTTTAAGAAGTACATTACTATAACAACACAATGTACTGAATGTTTTGGTATCGTTTAAACTCATTACTAGAATGCAGGACCAGGGCCCAATCCATCATGCATTCACGAATCATCCCTCCCCCCCCAATCTTCACTCTTTTTGCTGGATAGAAGAACACTACCTTCGGCGACCATTGTGCTTGCCTTGAGCCAGCGATGTTCTGAAAAGTAGTATTTTGTTTGCCATTCTTTAGTGAGTCGCTCTCAAAAGCCAAACTAAACAAAAACCTATTTATTGATAGCAGTAAGAACAGGTCCGTAAAACATTTGAACATTATTATTAAAGGCTGGTTATATTTTAAAAATAGAACTCGCATTTTTTACCCATATGTGTATTGCATTTTCCTATTGTACTTTTATTGCGATAGTAATTAAATAAACGTTCGCCCTTAACACTGCCGGGAGGTCATACTAAAGTATGCTGAGCAAGGATATTTTTTTCACTCATTATTTACATTCGAGAAGAGGATTACCGTAACTTAATGCTCATTTTTTTTATTAAAAAACTAATCAACTATTTTTATCGTATCATACAACAGAACCCATTTATTTTTTTTTATTTTTCTCATGTGGTTTAGACTTAGAGCATCTCAATGGCAGTTGTTCTATTGATTCCAATTATTGTTGCCTTTTAGCAGGTTTTGATTTTTTTTTGAGACCACATTTATTAAACATCAAACTCTTCTTGTCATCTATTGTGCGTTCAATATTGCATCATATACCATTTCATATCGTGAGTAGATGTTAAAGATTTTCTTGGTTTAGTGACAAAGTCATGAGAAAACGTGGATATACACACTTATTTCGCGCGGATACGGATCTAAATCTTGCGGATGCAAACATACTCTACATTCCTAATTATATATATATATATATATAATATATATATATATATAATATATATTATTAGAGTATATATATATATTATATTATTATATTATTTTTATATTTATATAATATATATTATATATATATTATATATATATATATATTATTGTAATAAATACCCTGAACACTATATTAATTTGAAAAAATAAATTATATATATACTATATATATTTATTTTATTTTATTTATTATATTTTTTTTTTTTTGAAAAGGATAATAGTTATTTTTAGGAGCTCGTGTCAGTTCTTGAGTTTCATTTTGTATGTAATTTCTTGTCAAGACGTTCATTAAATTGCGTGTTATAAATTCCGAGAAGTTCTTTGAGGAGTGTTTCATTAAATTAACGTTTCAAAAGCTGAGCAAGAATTTGAAAGAGTACAGAAAGCTCTTAAGTATTATCCATAATTTGTTATTCGTGATGAGTTGCATTTAAGTACTTAATACTAATTACATGTTTGTCTCTTGGTACATATTTTTTTTTCTTTTGCGTGTGTTGAGAATTTTTGCGAAAATTGCTGTATATAAATAATACAAGGAACTAATGACCATAATTCATTCACTAATTTGAGTACAATGAAATCCGTTTTGTATTATGGTTTAATTAGTACGCATATTTGATTAGTCAACAAATATTCATAACCGACATACTGAAATTCTCAGATAAAGGGCCATATCTCCCCCCTCCCCTAGAAGAATTCCCTAGGTATGCAAATGCGATCCACTCGGCAGCAAATAAATAGTTAATGTTAGGAGAATGGCCTTGGAGCAACTAACCTCTTCATATTCTCGTAACTTTTTATATGTTATCGCCTTATACCAACTTCCGTTACATTAATGTAACGGAGGAGACAATAATAAAAAAACTAAGTTGAACTGAAAATAAATTAAATTGTAAAGATTGAAATGGAATACTGTCATCATCGTTATCAATTACAACGCCCAATTTTGTGTAGACGAGACCTATCCTCATAAGCCGTATTTATGTTGTAGTAAAAGAAGAGAATATGGATGTTATTTTACCACATGCCTCAAAATTCTCTCTCTCATCTTATCTCTCCTGAGTTCTCTCTTCTCGTCGTCAATCTCTCTCTCTCTCTCTCTCCGGGTTCATCTCTCATCTCTCTCTCTCTCTCTCTCTCCCGTCTCTCTCTCTCTCTCCGGATCTCTCCACTACTCTCGATCCATTCCGCCCTCTCAGTTGCTCCTCTTCTCGCATCTCGTACTCTGGTGAAACTCACACTTCATCTTCTTTCTCTCTCATTCACTATTCATTGTCTTTCATATCAAACCTCTCCGAGTCTTCGTAGCGTTTTCTCCACATCATATTTCCTCATCTACTCATCTCTCTCTCTCATCTCTCTCTCTCTCTCTCTCCTCCTCTCTCTCTCTCAAATCTTCTGCTCTCTCTCTCTCTCTCTCATCTCTTCTCTTCTCTCTCTCTCTCTGCTCCTCTCTCTCATCTTTCTCTTCTTTCTTACTCCTCATCTACTCTCTCCCGAATCGTCTCCTCCCTCTCTCTCTAATTTAATAATTTATACTAAAAACTTATGCTTTTTTTTTTCTTTCTCTCTCTCTCTCAACACAACACACACACACATACCGACACACATGACTTTAGTAGCGGTTTTTGGTGAACGACAGAACCACCACAGAAGCATAGCTTCAGACACTGAGAGGGTTGCCTATAGAAGATAGACTTCTCTCCACACCTATGGGGGGCCTTATAATGTTGGGGAAATGATAGGCATCTCAGACACTGGCAGTCAGTTGCGAGGCTTTTTTTGCATAGAAAATTTTTGCATCGTTTGCTCGCTTATGGAAAATCGATTTTAGATTAGTATTTGAGCATTGGTTAGATTTGAGTCCATGCATAACTGCACTCGTTGATAAGACGGATCGAGGGCTTTTTTTTTTTGGGTCAGATTCTGCTCATAAACAACGTCCAACTCTCTTCTTTCTTTGCCGATCGAAAGACGTGTTGTAAATGCGCGCAACTGTTCTAATAAATATCTATCGAGGCCATTAACAAATAGATCAAGACTTGACTAATATAAGCGCGTGAGACCGAATACCTCAAATTCCTTTGAGAGTGGAGAACTCAGAATTGCTAATAACGTCTTTCCTAATATACCTCTTCATCTGTAATTATAGTTATTTTCCACTGAGGTAAAATGGGCTGGAAATCACATTATTTATTAATAATACCTAAAATGTGTTTATCTTCCGAGACATCCTATTCTGCACACTTTCATTCACCAAAAAGTGTAATCGTGGGCAGGAATCGGCCATAATTTTTGAAAACTAGGGGCAAAGCGATTTTCTTTCAACATTTCCAGGTGAACGGGAAATTCTCATCAGCCAGCCCAGAGTATTTAACTGACACTGAGGAAATTGGATGTCTAAGTATAATATTGAATATCCTATTAATATGTAATATTAGACGCCCAGCCTAATTACTTGCCTAAGTTGCCTAAGAAAATTAAACCACATGTCTAGTATATAACGATCTACTCGTGTGATCATTAGAACCGACTGGCATGCCACTGTTGAGACGTTTAGCACTAATCAAAAAAATATGAGAGCAAGTATGACCAGTTGGCTCACCAAAGTGTCAACATCACCATCATAGTAACCTGATATAAGTAAGATGATATATATAAATTTATAATATTATATATATATATATATTATTCTATGAATAATAGAATAATATAAATAATAGGGTAGGGGGTATAAATATATTATTTTTTTTTGGGGGGGTCGTGTACAGGACCCATCCACGGCCCACAGAGAAGCGGCCCACACTGGATGAATAATTAACTCCATGGTGGGGTCCTGGCTTATACATTTAAAATAAATACCCAAAGAAAAATAATTTAAAATGGTGAAATTTAGGAAATTAATCATATAAGTAATATATATATATAATATATATAATAATATAGTACTATATATATATTATATGATATATATATATATATATACCTCATAGTAAATCATATGTCTAATAATATTAAAAATAGTATAGTAATAATAATATAGTTAATATAATATCTGGTATAATATTATTTTGGATCTGTATTATTATGAGGAGCTAATAAATGATGATGTCTGAGAGAAAAACAGTAAAATTATATGCCTTGGTTTTTATTAGTTTTCATAAGGTGTATGTTAGGCTCATTAATTTGAATATGTTGGCAAGATAATTCTTGGTTGTTGGGATTAGATAAAGACTATTCAAGAGTTACGCTGAAACTATGAATGACCGCGACATTAATAGGGGTGATGTAGGCAAAGAAGAGTAGTGCTACGAAATGTGGCTCTGACGCGATGCCTTATGCGTTAGACTATTATATAGTATAGCATGGTAGTATATGGCTTTGACTTGTTGACCTGAGGGGGGAACGATATGTCTCCAAGTATGCGGCTGATCCCCCAAATGTGCCAGAAGCGTCACGTCCCGGGAGAGTTATTCGATGATCAACGATGTATACAGTCTTCTGCGGTTAATTATTAATTTATCTTGGGTTGACGCGCCTGGAGAACACAGATCTCTAAAAGAACCTGATTGGCGGTGACTTTGATCACGACGGGGTGAGATAAGTCATATATTTAATCTTGATTAACGAAGCTCTGAACCTGTGGGACCACACCTACGTCTGGGAGTGGTTAAGGGGCAGTCGAATCCGCGAGGGGCTTATTAGCGTAAAATATCTATCGATGTCTTTGCCTAGAGTATTATATCTATATATATGGTGACCCCCGACAAAAAACCTTGGCGAATCGCTGGGCAGCTAGACTTGTGGTCCCATTGCGCTCTAAGGAATTATTTCCTTATTTATTATTGTATTTATTATGATTGACTGGGGACAGTTCCAGCAAGGCCAATGGCGTCTTCTTAATTTATTATAATTTTTATTGGTTGAATGTGGGGCAGTCTAAAAAAAGGACCATGGCGGCTTCTTAAGTATATTCTTATTATTAATGAGTTGACTGGGACAGTTCTGATAGGTCACTTGCGGTTTATTAATTTTTTAATTTATATTAGATAAATAATTTTATTGGTTGATGGGGACAGTCTAGATTAGGCTTTATGCATAGCTTTCTAAGTATTACTATTTATTAATTATGGTGACTGGACATTCTAGGGCCCAATATGCTTCTTATTAATTTTATTGGTGGAACTGGGCAGTAAAAAAGCAGACGGGCTTCTTTGTATTTATCTTAAGCTATTATGGGTACCTTGGACCAATTCTACGAGAACGTTAATATCTCGTTACCACAAAGGGAGCTGACATAATGCTGTACGCAAGAGTTTGGTATGCAGCTTCTTAAGTATTGATCAGGAATTAATTAATTAAACTGCATTATTTTTCAGAATGTCCCAGTCACCCATAATAAATAGAAAAACAAAAGCTACATTGCCAATATGAAAGAACTGTCCCAGTACACGAAAAAATTAAAATTAAAAGGCCAGCATTGGCCCCTCTAGAATAAATATCAGTAAATCAATAATAAATAATAAAAGAAATACTTGATGAAGCTGGGCCCGTATGGCCCATGCAAACTGTCCAGGTCAACCATAATAATAATAAATAATAATTAAAGGTGAAAAAACTATGAAAAGATTTTCTTACTCATGCATATATAATAAGAATATATACTATTAAGAACCAATCTTTTAGAACTGTCCCAGTCGACCAATATAAATTAATAATTAAAAGGCCGCATTGGCCCCTCTAGAATGTCCCGGTCAAATTGTTTATAAAAATTAGGTATGCTTTTATTAATAATATTTAATAATGGTTTTTCAATTCGTACTGTCATTCGATACCTCTACTGTCTCAGGTCAGACCAACAATAATATTAATAATAAGAATAATAATATAAAGAAGTTCGCATTGGGCCCCTCTAATGTCCCAGCTCATTCCCATAATGAAATAATAAATAAGAATAGATAATCAGAAGCAGCCAATGGGACTATGATAAAACTACGTGCAAAACACCATATAAAAATTATTGAAGAATGCGTAATTTTAATTTAATTTAATCTTATTAGTGGGTTGAACTGAGGGGGGGACGTTTCGAGTAGGCCCATGCGGCTCTAGAATTTTATTCTATTTTAATTTTTGTTGGTTGAACTGGCGAACAGTCAGGTATTATAATTTCCTCATACAATACTGTCATTCAGTCATCAAGGAGTTTTTCATATTCTTTTTGATGCCTAGAAATTTTTATGGGTTGACTGGAATATTCTGAGGGGACAAGCGGCTTCTCAATTAATTAATTCTTATGGTTTACGGGAAAGCTAAAGACCATTCGGGCTGCTTAAGTATATTGGTTATTTATTTTGATTGACTGGGGACATTTTAGAGGGGACTCTATGTGGCTTCTTAATTATATTTAATTATTAATTTAATTGGTTGACTGGGACTAAAAAGGAGCATGCTGCTTCTTAAGTATTGCGGGCCTTTGTGATCGTATGGGATGATCCACTTTCGCCAACAATTTCTGCAACCTTCTCGACTCTTAATCTAATTTTTTTGTTGAACACCACCTCTCCTCCTCTAAACCTCATCTCTTATTCTTAACTGAAACTCAGGTGTTTGAATGTGTTGAGAACAAACCCTACACTGTTCACATTTGCTGTCTTTATCCTCAATTTTTCGCCAAAGGTGGCTGTTGCGCATATGCGCAACGATGTTGTTCGTTCTTGTGTTTCTGATTTGGAGTATTGCGAATTTTAACCTTATGGCTCTAGCTATCCTGTCAATCTACTACTAAATCCATCTGTTTTGTGTATATTTGTCTCCTAACTCAGCTGACTATCCTAAATTCTACCACTAGTTAAACTCCAATGTAGTACACATTGTCTTCTTCATCTTTCCCTGAAATCCTAATTCTTGAAGCTTTCAACGTTCATCACCGCCAGTGTTTCCTCCAATTCTCAAGATATAGCTGGTGAACTTGAAAATTACTTTTCCATCCAGAATGACTTCGAGCAGTTGTTGCTACTCACTACACTACTCGTATCCCTGATCAATTTGAAGATGAACCCAACATTCTAAACATCTTTAGAAAAAAGTACGATGTGAGACACAAATGAGTTGGAGGGCGTAGAGAATGAGGAATAGCTCCGGAGTCGTCATGAGTAGGTTTAGGGCAAAAACTTGAGCGAATAGTTTAGTTTTAGCAAAAGGTAAAATAGCAGTTGTGCCATCGTTAAGATACTAGAAGATGGAAAGAAGAAGAAACAAAGTTAGTGTTGACATTTTTTTTTGCTAAATGCCAGAAAGGGTATGACGAAGAGAAGCCAGAAAGATCGTTGCGTTTTTTACGGAGAGAAGAGATTATAGTGTTAAGGAGAATAGATTTTGCACTATTCCTGGATGAAATAAATATAAGTTTCTGAAGTTTGAAGATGACGGCAATTCCTGAAGGCGGCATCCTTGCAAGTTAAATCAAGTTTTGTTTGCTTTCTTTGATGCAAAAAAATATTAAATGCACGCCTTCATGCTACAGAGAATATCCTCGGTTATGCGTTACACACACACACGCACACACACACACAAACACACACACACACTATCTCTCTCTCTCTCTCTACTCTCGTCTCTCCTTCTCTCTCTCTCTCTCTCTCTCGTCGCTCTCATCTCCTACATATATATATA
>JABUQX010056006.1:0-17738 GCA_015478945.1 Trachelipus rathkii
AAAAGCGAGATGGGGTAATTTTTATCATAAAATATTTAATTATTTCAATTTGATGGAAAGGCTGTGACTCTGAATTTCAATAACAATTTTTCGCTTAAACGAAGAGTCAGAGGCAAGGGTGGTAAACGAACTGGAAAGTCTGTGACTGCCAATTCGCCTACAAAGAGAGTATCTCAACAGAAGGGCCTTTGATACAACTTTACTTTCATTGAATAAATCGTCTTCTATTTTTGGATTTATTTTAAATCCCCTTTATTTAAAAAGATAATTGATACGAATCTTTTGTTTCCATTTTTAAAGAGATAACGAATTGCAAACTTTGTTTGCGCTTACTAAAGAGATAAGTACCTCAGGACTTTGTGTTATATTTCATAAAAAGATAAGTATGAAACCTAGTGTTTCATTTTACTAAAAAAATAATTAAATCATAGTGGCCTATCGTTGCTGTCGTAGTTGAGAACTACAAAACTTTTAAACTAATCATTTACTTATATAGGGGGACTTAAGAAGAGACCACCTATATCACTCCAAGTCCTTACCTATATAATTGGTGATCCCAGAGTTGTTCAATAGAAGAACAAGAACACCCAGCATCTTCAATCAACCATCCAAATCTTTCAACAGTCAGACAACGAGAAATCGAACACTGCTGCTTTGGCTCAGGTAAGGATTAAAGTTCCTGTATTTTTAGAGGCTGCCGTTTCTATCTGGTTTCACATTTTAGAGGCCCAATTTTAACTTGCTAGAATTACTTCGGAACAAACTCGTTTTTATCACACTCTTTCTAACCTTCCTGCAGAAACTATTTCCCGCATTTATCCTTATGAACTCGAGAGTAAAAATTATTAAAGAGTAAAAATTATTCTTCAGTTATGGAATCTATCATTTCCCTATTCGAACAGAGCAAAACGGAAATGTTTCAGGAGCTACTGTCCAAACAACCATTTACTGGTAGACCATCTGCGTATCTTCGCGACATTTTAAATTTAGCATCTAAATTAAATGTCGGTGAAGATATCGTGCGCCTTCGTTTTCTTGACGCTCTTCCTTTCTCTATTCGTCCTGTTATTGCCGCCCAAACTTCTCTCTCATTGGAACAATTAGTCGCATTAGCCAACGATCTTTTACCATATCTCAATCCTTCGTCTCAAACTGCAGCGAGCTGTGCTCCTTAGTTACAAATCCTGTTAACAATTTTTATAAGGCTACTACTTCAATATCTTCTATTCCTTTTGGCCTTAAACCGTTTTATAACGATACAGAAACCTAAAGTTTGTCGATCACACTTATATTTTGATACACAAGCTAGGAATTGCAAGCCTTGGTGTCAATGGCCAAACAAACAAGGCTTACAAATATATCCCTCTTCTAGACCTTCTTCAGCTGCATCTTCTCGTGCCTCATCACCTGTTTCTACTTCCAAAAACGAATAGAGCGAGATCCAATAAGCGCCATCTTAGGCCTGCACTTCAAAACTGCTGTCTGTATTTTTGGAAAAACTATAGACTTTTTAGTAGACACTGGCGCAAGTATAACAGCCCTTCCTATATCGATGGCACGTAATTTTTCTCTTTCTCCTACCGCAGTTTCATGTAACTGCAGCAAATAATACCCTATCAACTTACATAATTTACACATTTTTTTACGTTACCATCCCTTCGCCATGAATTTCAATGGGCCTTTCTAGTTGCAGACATAGCAACCCCCCTTCTCGGTATGGATTTCGTCCATCATTTTAAACTAATTTTGGATTGTGGTCAAAAACATATTTTGGATTCAACTATGAACCTACAGGCTCCTATTCGAATTCTAAATGGTTCTGTGCCATCTCCCATTTTTAATACATTTCTTTCTATCCAGTAAGTAACTCAACTTTTGGAGGATTTCCCATCTCTACCGTCACCTATTAATCCCTTACAAAATTCTGAGTATAAATCTTAAAAATTTCACTTTATAGAGACAAGTGATGCTCCCCCTGTTTATGCTAAATTTCGTCGTCAAACAGAGGATAAATTAGCAATTGCCAAAACTGAGTTTAATACTCTCTTAAAAGCTGGTATTATTCGTCCTTCTAAATCCCCCTGGTCATCACCTCTTCACCTCGTTCCTAAGAAAGCTCAGGTGAATGGCGTTCCTGTGATATTTTAGAACTTTAATTCTGGGACAAAAAACCAGATCGTTATCCTCTCCATATATTACAGTTTGTTTCATAAACTTCATGGTACGCAATGTATACAGTAAGTAGATCTTCTCTGGGCATATCATCAGATCCCTATTCCAGAAGATATAGAAAAGACTGCCATTACGACCCCTTTTGGTCTTTTTGAGTTTGTTTCTATGTCTTTTGGTCTTCGTAATGATGGAGCTACTTTACAACGCTATATGGATTCAATATTTCGAGATATTCCTTTTGTTTTTGTGTATCTGGATGACTTATTAATTTTCTCAGAGAATCTGAACAACACAAAGAACATTTGCGTCAAATATTTAAAAATTTTACATGATACACCTCGTATTTTCTGTTCCTAAAGTTGTTTATTTATGCAATCACTCTAGACTTTTTAGGTTTATCAATTTCCATGCCTAGTAACCTAATTCTAAAGAAGTTGAAATTTTCCGCTATCCTATGCCAACTGACTATTTTAGTCTTCGTCGTTTCCTTGGTATAATTGGTGGGATATTATCGTCGTTTGATTCTAATTTTGCTAATTTAGTTTTTCCGCTTTCGGAATTGGCCAAACTTTGTCTTAACAAATCTAGTTCTCTTTTTTGGTCTCTGAAAACCTCTAAAGCATTTCAAGAACTTAAAACTGCCATAGCTAACGCAGCAGCTTTCCAATTCTCTCATCCAGATGTCACTCATCTCCAACTGGCCACTGACGCTTTCCAAGTCGCCATCGGAAATGCACTGCATCAGATGATTGATGGCGAACCAATACCAATTGATTTTTACAGAAAGAAATTGGCTACCCAACAAAGAAAATATTCAGCTTTCGACAGAGAACTCTTAGCAGCTTATTTTGCTGTTCTTCATTTTAAACACTTTTTAGATGGTAGAGATGTCGTCTTGTGTACAGATCATAAACCCCTTGTCTTCGCTTTTTAAAGCAGAAATCCAGCAAAAAGCGATCGCCAGCAAAGACATCTTTCTATCATTTTGGAATACTTCTCTTCAGCCTTATATATTAAAGGATCAGATAATGTGGTAGCTTATGTTTTATCACGCTCCATATCATCTACTTCCATCGATCCAATTGATCTTCCTGCTATTGCACGATCACAAGCCACTGATGAAGAATTACAAACTTACAAGCCAAGACTTCATGCTTTCTCACTTTATGACACAATCTCCAAAATTTGGTACGAAAACTACCACTCCTCATCCTCGTCCATTTCTTCCTAAGGAAAATCGTGAACAAGTTTTTCAAGATCTCCATGGAATGTCTCATCCAGGTGTCAAAGCTTCTCTTCGATTAGTGAGGACGCGCTACTTCTGGCCCAATATGGATAAATATATTCGTATATGGACTCAATCTTCTCATCAATGTCAAAGTTCCAAGATTCAACGCCATACAAAGCAACCTGTTATTCCATTAGAAATTCCTTCCCAGCGCTTTATAACCGTACACATTGACATTCTTGGACCTTTACCTTCAACCACTGCTATTCAAGAATCTTCAGCAACGTTTCGATATCTTCTCACTTGTATTGATAGACACACAAGATGAATTTAAGCCTTTCCTCTTCAAAACACAAAACTGCAAATCTGTCTCTTTACGCTTTTCTTACAGGTCTCTAAAATTCGGCGTGCCTTTAATATGTCTTTTCACGGATCCGGACCTCAAATTTGAAAGTGAATTTTTTCTAGAACTATCTTCTTAAATATGGTTTCCATCGACTTAGAACTTCATCTTACCATGCCCAAGCTAATGGAAAAATCGAAGGTTTCACCGATCTTTGAAAGCGGCAATCATGGCTAGAGAGACTGATTGGTTACTTTCCTTGCCCATCATCCTTTTTAGCCTTCGATGTATACCTAATGATAGAGGTTACTCCCCTTTTCAAGCTGTAATAGGAAAAAACACCTTTATTACCCGCGGATCTCTTTCCTTCAAATCCTTCTTCAAAACAATGATTTGAAGTCTTTATGAAAACTGTCATCGCTATTATGAAAGAACTGGATGTCAATCGTTGTCCACCTTTGCATACGTCACCCGATGTTTCTTTCACCCTGAACGCTTTAAAAACATGTACACCTGTATAGCGTACGTGGTCCCGATCGCATCAAGAAGACGCCTAGAAGCCATTACACCGGACCTTTTCCTTGTGCTTCAACGGTTCGATCGATGTTTCAAGTTACAGTACCAACGGGAAGAATGATATGGTTTCCATTGATCGATTGAAACCTGGCATATATGCCTCCTGTAATAAACTCAGATGTTAAACCAGGAATGGCCCCTTCATTCCATCCGATGTTTTCCAGAAGATTCTCCTTCCAGCACCATCAGATGTGTCGCCGCAGCAATCAGTGCAAACACGAAGGAAGAACCTCCTTTACAAGAAACCCGAGGCGTCAAGTAACATTCTCCAAACAAATTTATTGAAAATCATTTTAAATATATATATAATTATTTGTTAACATTTTAAATATTTTTGTCCATTTAAAGAGTGTCTAGATGTTGTTTATAGTGTGGCGAAATCTAACAAACATATGCTTAATGTTTAAATGCACCTTTTATTTTCTTTATATATAACATTATTGTATTTTTCAATTATATTTTAATATTTGTATATATGTTTAGATCTTCGGATGTAACAGTTATGCTCGTATTTGAATACCTTTCTTTACAAATTTCATGTTTACCATTTTTGCCTTCAAATGTTTCGTATATCTAACTTATGTCTTCGGGACTCATTTACAAATGCTTGCCTTTGTGCTTTACATCTATGTATTTTAGTTATTATTTTTAACCCATTGAAAATGTTTTATATGTTTGTGTGCATTGTTTAAATGCCCACAAATATGTATACATTTGAAAAAAGGTTAATTTTAATATCTTGTATAATTATTAATACATACTTTCTCACCTCCCGTGTTTGGCGCGGGAAGTCTGTAATACTCATTATAACTTTTATAAAATTTTTAATTTTGTCGTACTTATGCAAACTGATTTGCTGAAGCAAAATTTTAGCATAGTTCGAGTGAAATAATATATAAACTCGTCCTGTTGGAGATAACTCGACAATTATTAAGAAATAGAAGAATCACTAAACGATACTCTCTCCAGAACTCTCCAAACTTAAAACACTACTTTCGGCAAGGTAGGTAAATTGATGGAAAGGCTGCGACTTTTTCCGAATTTTCGATTCACAAATTTTCGCTAACCCGAAGAGTCAGAGGCAAGGGTGGAAACGCGCTGGAAGGTTGTTGACTACCAATTCACTACGAAGACGAAGTATCTCAACCAGAAAAAGGACTTTGCTACAACTTTAACTTCATTGAATAAATGTTTTCTATTTTTTGGATTTATTTTAAATCCCCTTTATTTAAAAATAATTGATACGAAACTTTTGTTTCCATTTTTAAAGGATAACGTATTGCAAACTTTGTTTGTGCTTACTAAAGAGATAAGTACCTCAAGACTTTGTGTCCTATTTCATAAAGAGAAAGTGTGAAACCTAGTGTTTCTTTTAACTAAGAAAATAATTAATCGCGTGGCCTATCGTTGCTGTCGTAGTTGATAGCTACAAAACTTTTAAAGTCATCATTTACTTATATAGGGGGACTTAAGAAGAGACCACCTACACTCCAAGTCCTTCCCTAATATATAATATATATTTATATTGTCTATATATACATATGTATATTAATTATGCTTACTCATCTAGCGAGCATTACTTTATTTCCAATTAGTGTTTGCCACAAGGCTTAGTCTGTAACATTCTAAGGGATTTTTTTTTATCACATTTCTTTTTTTTTTTTTACATTTATTGATACATCCGAAATCTAACAGGCATATTTTTTTCACTCCGTGATCTGGAGTCTTGTAACTCGTATAGGCAGTTTTTCTCTGCATCGGATTTAGATCATATGTACATTATCATCTCCTCAATTTCTTTTTTTAATTCTGTGTTATTATTTTCTTTGATGTATTTATATTAGGAATTTGCTCAGTTAAAATTTTCAACTCTAGATTAGTAATTCCTTATTACACTAATTAACATGGCACTGTCGTTTGCATGGAATAGTTGAAGCCGCGCTTATATTTTAGCCGTTTCACAAAGTGCTAGTAGATATCGATTATGTATCTAATCAATTTAATATTTAATCATATTAATAAGCAGAGATAGGAGTATTAGAATAATGTTTTGGCGATTAGCGCTCGTATCGATTTCGATCATTGTACAGAGAGCTATATGCTATTAGCTTTCAGAATTCTAACATGTGATAAGGAGTGATCTATGTATCGTTTTATAAATTTTTCATATAGATGTTTCTGAGAAAATACGATAAACTTTACCTCTGTCGTAAGCCTTATTCTCCAAGTCAAAGAAGCATATATATATATTTTATCCCTACTTATAAAATAAGTTTTTTTTCTTCTTATTATTATTAATATTACCAATTATTATAAAAATCAATAAATTTAATTTAAATAGTTGCTTGTCAGTATAATTCTCAAATTACACGTAGTATTTGTATATAATATTATATTATATATTATACTCAAAATAAGAAGCTAATTATATATAATAATAAAATATTACATAATAATTAATTACATTAATTATATGTAATACTATATAAATCGATATATAACCAAAAGCATAACTACTTTACACTTACGTATCATAAACCTATATCAACTTATTATTATTAATATATATATCAATAATTTATTTATATATATATTTATTATATTTAATTTATTATTTCATTAATATTTTTTTTGATTACTGTTTTAACTATTATATAAAATAATTAGTATATAAATTACTGGATACACTGACTATATATAATATATAAAAGTAAGACGTAGACATAAATCTTTTGGTCGATAAAATATTATAAGAAAATAAAGTAATAAAATCTATATAAAATAAATAACCAAATAATTTATATATTAACATTATTATTTAGTTTTTATTTCTCTACCTCACTTAATCAGTAATAAATATTTAGATTTGAGTTATAACAGGTATATTAAGATGAAGATCTTATACTCATTAATACGTATAATAATGTTTCACTATAATTAATATAAATAATTATATATTATTAATTATACTTATATATTTATAAGTATATATTTATATATATATTTTTTATTACTATTAAATTATAAATATTAATATATTATTTTGTCTTAATATTTAATAATTTATTAATATATTATATTATCATATATATATATATAATATATATATTTATGGGGGTGGCCTTTATATTATTATTATCCAACTCTCTTAAATAAAGTTTGTTACAAACCCATATAATTAATCTTTTAGTTTAATTTTTAACCTAATAAAAAAACGAAGCATGAGGAAGCGCTTGAAGCGATAATGCTTCCAATAGTAAGACCTCACGACATGAGTTTTAATCCTGTATTGAAAAAATGTGTCCAAAAATTTTCTCATTTATAAAAAAAAATTGTTAAAAGATTTTTCTTTCAACTTTTTGTAGATTAAGATAATTAGGTAAAGTAATTGATATGTCATTTACTGAATTATGACTATGCATTAATATTTTATTTCCTCACCGATAGCACGTGTTTGTGCTATTAGCTTAAGATTAATGTGAAAATATACATAAGCAAATTTTTCCATAGTTTGTTGTATATGATCTAATAAGCTCTGTTTTTTCATTATATTATTAGATACAACTCTATAATATAATATATATTATAAAGAAATTATATTAATATATTTTATTTAGTCCTCTTAATGTTTATATCACTCTTTTTATTGAAAAATTTATTTAATTACATAATTCTATACATTTTATTATAACATCTATCGATATTTATTTATACCTATGTGCTTTGTCTACTTTATTTTGTGTAATAATCCAATTCGAATGATGTGTCTTGATTTATACTTTCAATTATGCGTTTTTAGATAATGTTTGCATAGTCTGTTACTAGGTTGTAATATAGTGACTATATAATTGTGATTTATAGTAGCTCATCCTTTGACTTGTTATATAGATCAGTGGACTATTCATCATGGTAGTATTTTCATTACAAAAGTTATGAAAGATTATTTATGCCCATTTTTGTTGGCATCATTTCCAATCAAATGTCGGAGCCAAACTACATTGAATCTCTACGATCAAGATTTTAAGCATTCTCTATAATTACTATACAGAGTCGTAGCAGTTAGTTTTATACTTATGTGAACTAAGTGAGTGTAGGCGATGCTCGTGATTGAGACGTATTGTCGATTTTCTTGCTGCTAAACGTGCACAAGATTCGCTTAACTAGAAGACTGACCACTACGTTGATAAGTTTCTCACCATATATTTGAATGAAAAAAAAAAGAATAATAAAAAATAGAAATACATTTATTTACTCGAAAAAAAAAGATTTTATATGAACTTGATGAACAAAAAAAGAAGTAAAAGTTATTTATTTTCTTTTTGTGATAATATAATGGTAACGATCTTTTGGCATCAGCTCATTCAATGCTTTAAAGAACAGTGTTAAGAAAATCGAAGAATTGGTATAGAAATTTTCAAATGTTCACTTAAGCCTACAAAAAATTGTAGATCAAAAACTAAAACACAAGGACAGACAAATGAATATTAGAAGCGCCACAATGGACGCAGCTAGGAAAAACGAGAAGCTCTCTGTGAGAAATGGAACATTTTGCTTCTACTCTCCGGTTAAATTATGAGGCTGCACATACAAATAAAGCAGCTAAAGTCATAAATAATAGACAGTGGATTCCTCTATATATATATTATGACAAACATAATAAATTCGAGGCAACACCGCACGACAATGCAGTACTCGCTCTCTCAATATAATGATTCCAGCAACTATTCGAAGGCGTTGCTCAAGTTTATTTAATATCGAATCCCTGTTCTGACTCTGAAGTATTTTGATCAGCGGTGTTTATACATATTTACGCTGTTTACAAAATAGTACTTTATTCGAGCTGATACTGAAAAGTCATCTAGGTAGTTAAATCGCATTCTTTTCAAAACGCTTTAAGTAAAAAAAATTAAATAGAAGACGAATAGACACACATAAACATATTAATGATAAGCACTCACAAATTAACTAAACGAACAGCATATAAAAGAATACATTATCATATATAATGTGTAACACTGAGGTATGGAAATGCTGACTCATCCCCAGTACATTCTCACTATAGGTGTTATGATAAAGGGTTGATAGACTGAGCATATAATAATCACTTTTCAGTGTGACTCAAGGAACAAAAGTTATTGGAAAGTCCTTGTGTGTGTAATAACCACAATCAATTCACTTAATTGAGAAAGCAGCCATGCCTGTTTGACAGCAGTGGAGAAAAGTGAGTGTTAATAGGACTCGACAAAATTCAGGCACGTTATAGCTTATAGAATCGCTAAATTGTAACTCTCAGAAATCGGTATTGTTAAATGAGTAACTGATCCGATAATCATAGAGATAATTGTTACAAACAATTTTACGTATCAAACTGTTGTACCTCCCTTGATGTTATCCCATTTTGAGTTAAGTTATTAGTGATGATAACATGTGATCAGTGACTCACTTGGATGTGTAATTGAAATAATTATGGTTACCAGAACATACGCAGCATTACTTTGATAAATGCTTTTTTCTTAATGCTACGCGTATTTATCACTCAATTAATTACTAAATAATGTTATTATTCATCATTCATATGTAATATGTTTTATGCTACGTTTATCAATTCTTTATGATTTTTTTGAATCATCAACAATTTTTCTTAAACTCAACAAACAACAGCGATATGATTAACAATTGTTGGAAGTATAATGAATGATCCTTTCTTGGCGGCACTCTAAGTGTAAAATGATAAGATAGAAAATATACGTGATATTTTTTTATACAACAGGAACGTTATGTCATAGGTTAGGGATGATGAGATAAAAAGTGGCAATATTTATGCTTCAAGTATACTATGTTCTAAATATAATTCCATGTATTTCTGGTTTATGATGAGCAATCACTTTAATAGATAAATAATTTCTTTATGCTTCCTGTGCTAACGAGTGTTTTTATTCACGTCACGTATAACTATGTGTTATTTATTGTCGTCATCCGAAGTTAATTAAAGCATCTTTTTATCTCCTTGTGTTTTTTCTATTCTTATGGGTTAATAGATAATTATAGGCAATATTGATCCAGAAAGATCCGATAAGGCTGCTGCGCTGCGCCACCAGGGCACTAAAAAAAAAATTTTGGGAAGAGACCATCTCGTTTACTGCTGAAGATTACGAATATCTGGTGTGTATTCTCTTACGCGCTCCCGATACTGTATGACACGCCACTACACGCGGGTCTTAATGAACTCCAATATCGCGCATCTCTCAATATTCATTAACACTGTGAAAGCAGGCAAAAGTGAACGAAGAGCGGAAAGAAGCATCTCAGAAATCTCAATGAAAGAGGTACTTTTTAACACAAATGATTTTTTCTTCGCCTTTACAAACACATCGAGTTGTTGGGTGCCTTTTTCGTATTTAAGACGTATATGTTTAATTATATAGATGCCAAGTTGTGTGCGTTATTAATAAAATCTAATATTTTCAAATTTTCATTTATTTCTGGAATTTTTCGAATTAATTTTAAGAAGTTTTCCTACAGAGATATTCTGTTTCTCTGTGATCGTTATCTCGACAGGGTTGTCGTTTTCGCTCTCCTTCGCGATAGCTGAGCGGCAAATTAATAATAAATGATATTTTGTATCTCTGTACACGTGAAAAGTGGTTTAATTATATTTTTTCATCGCGTAAGCTGAAGTTCATGCTGGCTCACGCGTGGTTCTTGCCAGCTATCATGTGCTTCTTCTAGTGTTCTATCCACTCGACGCTAGCACAGAGACATATGGCATACTGTGTATACTCCCACCCCTAGTGTTCCAGATGCAGAAAATATAACTATTTCTTTTGATATTTAACATCATATGCACAATTTCGTGGCTTTACACTTATGTAATCCATATTTTGATATGTAGTATTCTAAATAATGTTCCTCATTGCTTTTCTTAATAGCTTATAGTAGATGACGCCTATTTTTTCTGTATCTGGCTGTAAAGGGAGGTTGCAGAGTTGTTGGAACATAATACAAATATTATAGCTGTACGTATTTGCTAGCTGTGTCTCTTTACATCGCCAGTTCATCTATAGAGGATTTTTAGTGAAGAGCACTTAGATATATATATAATTATACATTTATATAATAAAAATCATTAATAGTCTCAATATAAATATATAATTTTGTATTTTTTTAATAAATAGAATATAATAAAAAACTTTTTTCTTTCTTTAAGTGTTTGGATTAATAAAACAGGATAATTAAAATAATTATCTCGATACGTCCCTTGAAGTTTAACGGCGTTATAAGTGTCTTTTATAATCTCTTGTGTGAACTAGGAAATTATTCTGAACGTGCACTTAATGTATACACAGGAAATTCTCCACGCACAGATCTGTAATACTTCGCGGGGATCGTGGTTTAATAAATTTCGATTTTTCTGGATACATTCTTTTTAATTATACTTTCATATTATTAAGAGAGAGTTCAATAGTCGTGGTGTGTTCTGTATCACAGAAGATATATAAACAATATATTCATCTCTTAGGGACAATACTTTTAGGTGTGAAAGGGTGTAAGTTCCTTAATGATTGGAATTGGAATTGTGTGGTGATCAATCTTTCATTTGAATGGGGAAGAGGATAGAGATAGTGGACTCGAAATTTGGGTATGGATACTTGTGTTTACTTTTTATATTATGACATACTCTATCTTGAACGCATTTCTAGCATTGCAATCGTAACATATTTGTGGTCTCTCGATAGTCTGAACAATGATTGTTGGAACTTTCGCATAATGTTTTATAGTAAATAAAATGTTATTAAAATTACCACGGTAAATATTATATAATTGGTAAACAAAACTGTACAAAAACAATACATTAGATATAAATAATTTATTTATATTAATTATAAATAAAAATAAAAATCATATAAATTTATATTTCTATTATTAAACCTAATAATTTTATTAATAAAATAAATTTTTTTTACCTATACTTATACTTATTTGAATTAGTACTTATTAGAACAAAACTGTCTTTATATTTATATAGATGTTATAGTAAAATTATTTCTTTAATTTTTATTAGATCTACATAAATTTGTACACAATATAACAATTTCTTTTCTTTATAATATTATAAATAATAATAAATTTGCTTCAAAATTTTGAAATTTTTCCTTTTTTATAACTTCGAGTATATTTTTAATATTTAAATTATTATCCTCAAAGATTCCGATTTTATTATTAGTTTATATATTATTGTAAAGTGATATCAGATATAATATTATTATATTAGTTATCTCTTAAATATTCTCTTACTCATATTATATTATTTATGATACTATAGGTAATGATAGATAGCAAAGCATGTAGTTGTGTTTTAAATATCAGTTAATCGCATAATCTATTGCATAATTTTATTAGGTAAATAAAGTGCTAATAATTATTTAGCATTGTAACAACCTTAATATTTAATAATAATAATATTTCTCGATTATTTATTTCACGTGATCGGTTATTAATTTATTACATTATTTCATTATTTACTATTTTATAGCTACTATTATATATTATATATTTTACCGAGAATTCTACTTTTTTTTTGTAATTTGTGTAATTTTTCTTTCACTGAAAAGTGTTTTTTATGGAAAAAGTTAAGGTATTTAATGTCGAAAGTGATCAGTTAATTGCTCTACTTTTTTCATAATTAATCACCCTATTCATATAAAAATATTGTTTTCCAATTTAGTTGATTTTTTAGTTCAATATATTAATTTTCTTATAAATTTCTTAGTCATCATCTGACTCACGAGGGAAGACTATTACACTTATAAGGTTAGGATAGTTGATTCCCTATGGAACTGCTTTAGAATTAGTTTACTATACTAAAAGATCTATATCGTTCACGATGCTTAGAAATTGATTATACTATTTCCGGTGTTTTTGCATGACCTTTGGTCCATATCTGGGGCTGGGAGTTATCTTTTCGGATGCTCCTCAGCTCGCTAATAGCTTTATTAGTGGTTCGCTCTAGTGACGGATCTAACTTTTATAGATCAGCATCTAGTAGAATTTCCCTAAATATAGAATGAGCTTGTATGACTCGTACGACAATTCTTAAAATCTTACAAGGATAAAGTTTTATATGTTTTCTTGGTACGTTTTGAGATGTAAAGATGATAGCTCTTGAACTAAAATATGTAAGCTACAGGATGGAATCTCGAGAGATATATATATTTTGGGCAGATGGTAAATATTTCTATATATAATTCAATCAGGCTGTATCATAAACTCGAATTAGAAGGCTACATAAATATAAAGTGTTATATTTTTTCACACACGCTTTGGTCTAGAAATCTAGGTGCTTCCAATAAAATATTAATACTATCTCATCTTTAGTGCATACTTTATAATCAAAGTCAGGATTATAAACTTAATATCTAATAAAACTTTCAGAGTTTGGTTTTAGACTAAATTCAAAAAGCGTCTATTCTACTATATCTTAAGGAAAACTATAATATTTATTGTCATTTATGTATAGAATAATCGCTTCGAGATCTAATTTAATAATAGTCGTTGCTGGAGAAACACATTGCGAATATGACTAAATATTGGTGGTGTAATTGTTTTCTATCGTGTAATAAGGATAATAGGCGTGTGTTGCAGATTTGTTCTTTAATCTTGGGAACCCTTTGTGTAGGTGAATTATTACTTTATAAGGATAGAGCGAGTGTGGATCCCTGTTGAGCAGACCTTAAAGTGTATTTTGTCATGGTCCCCAAATTTCAAATTTCAACTAGAAAAAAGTTTCATTTTTGCATGTGAAATTTTATAAAACCCTTATAGGTGTTTTTAGATAGCTATTGTTGATAATATGTTACTGATATTCTATGGATGGATACATGAAACTAATAGTTTTCAATTTGGATTAGAGTGGCAGATACGGCAACATTATGCTGTAATTTAAAATTCGTTTTAATCATAGTCCCACACTATATATATAAAATTAGATTTCTTTAATATTATAATTGTAGATATATAATTATAGCCGTTTTTCTTCTGCAGAGTTATGTTAAATCCTATTCAAATATAATGGAAATATAAAATCAATTTTTAAAGTATGTTTATAAACCACTCACTTACGTGAATTCTTAATTTTGATGTGCAAAAATAATATAATGAAGAAATAATAATTTTTCTTGTCTTATTTGGCTTTCTATCTACGAATTGTAATATTGAACATTCTATTTTTAAAGAACGTTCGTGAGCCTAGCAATTATTGAACTTTGCATTTAAATTATTCTTTCTTATTGGGTCTCTCCATAATTTTGTGTTCGGGTATAAAGAGCTGCATTTACTACGTGTGATTTACTATTTGTCTCGCCTTGCTATAAGATTTGCTGTATTTTTATTTTCTGTATTTTATTTTTCTCTCCTCCTTATATGTTGGAGCACTCATATATATATTCAGACAAAGATTAAATGAAAATATACTAGTCTATACTATATATATAATATATTAAGTACGTGTAGAACTCATTTATCTATATACATAACAACTCTTATATTATATATATTCACTAGTATGTAGTATGCTAAATGATTACACTGTCATCTGGTTTAATATTATATAATTAGTCTTTCCATAGTTTTTAATTTATAAGTATCTAATTTATCACTCATTGAATTAAATATTAGCTTATTTATTACTTTATCGATGATGATGATAATAATTTATAATAGTACTTCTATCCATACATATTTCTATATCAACATTTATATTACTCATTCGATTTATTTACTGTATATTATTTAATTTCATATTGATATTTCTATTATTTATATTATTAATTTTTTCTATTCGTAGGATCGACAACTTATGATTATATAATAGTATGTTATATAATGCCTCGGTTATTTATTTATTATATATCCCCCTCATGTATATATTATACCACTTTATAATTACTTTATATTTAATATATTTCTTACTCTTAATATATATTATTATATATTTATTATACTATGTTATATATCATAATTATATTACTTTTATATATAAGGGGGGAAACAGTTTATGGGCCTAACTTCGCTTTTGTGTACTGAATTTTAGAATTTAGCTTGCGCTGTGGAGGATCTATAATAAATTGAGGTGTTGGTGAAATACTGTGGTATGGTTTTTGGCGTATGATAGACATCTTAGCCCTAGGCTAATCGACATATCCGCATCATGTTCAAGTATTGAATATAACTTGGGTTGTTCATAGTAACTCATTTTGTTACGTGATGTCTGTATTTGTTTGAATCTTGCTTTGGTCAATAACTTCACAAATTATCCTTATTGTTTTTATATATATAAGGCTAATATGGTAATAGGGGCTACTTGTCTACTTGTGGTGTGTTTATTATATTATAGGTGGTATCAAATTATCCGCTCTTTTCTAAGTAGCAACTCATAAACATGATGCTGATCACGCCACATATAAAGATCATACTCTTCTTTCAGATTTTTTTGTTCCAAAGAGTGACAAAAGCAACACATTGGTGATTAGGTATTTCAGAGCGACACATATTTGTACTTTGTTCGTGAGTCCCCCCTGTGGGTGTCAGGTCATATTGTTTCATTTCCATTATTAATGCATGAAGCATCCTTAAAAAGCTTCAATAGTTTTTGGTTTTAAGATTTAATTTTTTTTTTTGTGTGTTTTTTTTTGTGCTTTTCCGCTTCTTCTTAAACTATTTTACGAATATTTTTTCCGGGTCTTAAAAGGGAACTTCCAGTTTTAATGGGATGGAATCATTAATAACTTGCTTTAAAAAAAATAAAATTCCCTGGTCTTTGCAAAAAACAACAACCTAATGGGGTCACCATCGTTTAAACAACCATATATAATTCATCAAATTCAGAATTTTTCGTTTAACATATAGCAGAAATTTACTGACAATTGAAAACGAACAAGTAACAAGAACGATGAATATTCTGAAGAATTGAAGATCTATTTCCTTAACCAGCTTTTGCTTTCACCTTTCTTTTTTAAACAATTGCACACAGTGGCTGAATGCCTCTCTCTTAAATTCGCGTCATTCAAAAGGATCGCAGTAGATATAATTGAACCTATAGTACCAGCATCCGAAGACGGTTGGTTCGGTATAAATCTTTTAAGGGAAAGGCATGTTGATGAACTGACACTGTTTCATTCACCTGTGTTTTAACCTATTTCATATTGAACAAAGTGCAACTATTTGTAGATATTTTAGGTTGACATATGATTTTTCCTAAGGATAGTTAGGTTTTTTTAATTAATTAATTATAAAAGTTATACCATAAATAGAGAAGACTTTGTTTTTATTCATTGAACACTCTATATACGTACCAATCTGTAAAATATATATATATAATATATATTATATAATAAGATCGATTATATATATATTATATATATATATTATTATATATATATTATATTATATATGTATATTATATATATATATATATTATTTATATAAATATATATATATATAAATATATATTATAAATACTTATATATATATATACTATATTATATATACTATATATATATATATATATTTTATATATATATATATAGTATATATATATATATAATATTATATATTATATATATATATATATATATATATATGTAATATATATATATATATATATATATCCCTTAATACAAAAAATTCACTTACACGTAATTCAATGTCCCACAACGTATAGAACTTTTAAGGATTGGAGGTGATCTTCTCAATTAAGATATATTATATATTATATATATATATAATATATATATATAATTATTTATATATTTTATATATATATATAATATAATATATATATTATATTAGTATATATATATATATATATATATATCTATAATATATTATAATAATTATAAACCTTGTATAAAGTAAATTAAAATTATATTCCCTTTTATTTTTGTCCGAATAATTTTCACAACTAAATTAGCCTCTTTTTTTGCAGGTTCCGACTCGCGACTCCGGTTCAGGCCTCCAAAGATTTCGGCTTCCGGCTTCCACAGCCCTGGTACACGACTACAATCATTATACCTAAATAACTTCTTGGCTCTCTGTTGTCTGTCTGTCTGTTCTTCTGTCTGTCTGTCTGTCGTATGTAATCATGAATAATAATACAACTTAATAACACAGACACACACACACACTACACCCTACACACACACGTGCACACACACACACACACACAAACCAAATAATACATACGTACACCTATAAGTGTTTGAGAAAAGCTGGATAAGTAACCCAGAGAGAAGAGAGAGAGAGAGAAGAGAGAGACGAATGCAGAGAGGAGAGGAGAGGAGAGAGAGAGAGAGAGAGAGAGCAGAGACGAGAGAGAGAGGGAGGAGAGAGAGAGAGAGAGAGGAGAGAGGAGAGAGAGTGGAT
>JABUQX010056007.1:0-17559 GCA_015478945.1 Trachelipus rathkii
ATTAAACGTTTGTGAACAGTTAAGTGAAATGGGGGTGCCTCTGCTTATTGTACGCAGATGGTGGTTTTGTATGACGAACGGAAACGTTTAAGGATTGCTAGAGAAGGCTTTGGGCAAGGCAAATAGTAAAGAAGAGGCTTTTCTGAAAGTAAATGGAAACATAAAAAGTAAGATAATATGATAATGAGGAGAATCGACAGTAAATGATGATATGGCATAAGCACTTAGAACAAGTATCTGAGTTTAAAAAACTTAGGCTATATGTTGGGATAAAAACGAAAAAGGAAACGGATGTGGAGAAGTAGAGTAGAAAAGTTATGAGTGGTAGGAAAGTGGATGGTGCAATCAAATCTTTGGTGGATGCAGAGGGACTAAATCTTGAATGCCTAGCTGGGGTATCATCTCCGTTAGATACAGAGAAGATAGAGAGCTTTTCGGAAGAGTCTGCGAAAAATACCTTCTCCTAAAATCTTGCTAATTTTGCGTTCAACTTTAGGAATCGTTGCGAGATATTTAATTCGGTTCAGGCCTAAGGATTCTTCCACCAAAGGAAATGCGCTGACCTTCTTGGTTCTCTCCCACTGACAAAAATTTCTGGCCACTTGCAAAAAATCTGAATAAATCTGCTTTTCCTGCATCTTAATTTCGCTCTGACGAATCTGTGGGCTAATACCCTATTGAAAAGGCTAATCTTCTTCGGCTCATTTTTCTTATCTAATTCCGCCTGCGACAATTCTCGCAACTTCCCTCCTTCTCATCATCTGTCTCAGGGTGCCTATTCTGCCTGTGATTATACTGAATCAGGTTCATGAGATCCTGAGATCTAAGACGTTGGTGAGGTTAGTTGCCGCGGATGGTAATTTCCCACTCATGTTCTGAAGCATGTGTCTTCCGGACTGTCACCTGTCTTTTGTTCGGCTCTTACTCTTTATGTCTTAATACTAACTAATTTCCCTGACTCGTAGAAAAGTCGCACATGGTATTGCAAGCTGACTTGATTCAAAGCAGGGTACCCGCACTGATTCTTCTAACTATGCCCTTTAAGCTCTCCTTTGCATCTGTCGCCAAAAACCTGTTGAAATCATCTCAACGCCTCACAGTTCGCTTGATCATCTGGAATCTCCTTTTCCTTCTTTCAGATCACCATACGGGTTCTTTCAACGTTCAAGGGTCAACTGGTACAGTTATTCCTATCTCACTGATTCTGGTGTTCCGCCCTTAGGAACTATGGGGAGTTATGTGTGGTGGCGCTTAACATCACTAAGTCATTATGAACCGGGTCTAATTATTGTGCTATTCTTTACCTTCCTTTCTTTCGTTTCTTCCAATGGCACCACTATTTTCCTACCTTTTCTTAAAGTCTTAACTTTTCGATCAAAACTTGTTGTGGAGCGACCTTTTCTATACCTTTCCTGTTAGCTTGGTGTTCCGCAAAAGTAGTCTGCTGTTTTTATCTCCATCTCTCTTGTTATTTTTCATTGGCAGAGCTAGTTCTTTCTACTCTCCATTTTAAGACTCATTTCAAGTGAGCTCGCAGTCGTTCACGGCATCTTAGAGTTGCCCTCTCGACTTCACTTTCCCCGATTCTATTCAATGTCGGCCCCAGAATAGGATTTTTCCGGTGATGTCACTCACACTTGGGTGGAAATGGTTCAAACTCATAGAAAAATCAACTTCTCACACTCTCTCCTCTCTCTCTCCTCTGGGATCGCTCTATCTACTTCGTCCCCCTTACTCTCTCTACACCTATTCTCTTCTCTCTTCGTTGTTTTGCTTTCCAACTTTCCTATCTCTTCGACGGTTCTCCAGTTCACTGTTGACAGATTTAAACAATACTTCGGTCCTGAACATAAACATAAATCTAGTTTGGGAACCTCAACCATTACATTGGGTAAGAGAAATGAGGTTGTAGCTAGAGCAGTGATTTAAGCTACCCCCTGTCTAAAATTCACAACACATACTTCACTCAGAAATTTCAGAAGGAACTTCGATCAGCATGTAACTACGAATCACCTTTTTTTAAATTTCATTGAAAAAGCTTGGCTATTTTAAATTTAAATTTAAGTTGAAGTTTTAGTAAATTTATAAAACGGGTATTTTAAATTTATTCAGTAATATTTTTCATTAGATTTGACCCAACTTTCGCAAAAAATTAAGAAAATTTTTTATAAAAACAATTGGAAATTTGTAAAAAATATAACGTCTATAATTGTTAAGGATGCCAGAAGCTAAAGTATTGTATATCTCAGATTATAGATTAATATAATTTATAGATATACAATACATGTTTTAGTTATTTAAATATATTATATGATATATATATATATTATATATATAAATATAATATATACAATATATATATAATCTATATATATATATATATATTATATATATATATATATATATATATTATATATATATTATATATATAGTATGTATTACTAGTCTATATATATATATCTAGTATATATGTAAGAATAGATGAGTATCTATAGTATTGGTTATAGTATATATAATAGTAATATAAATAATATATATATATAGTATATATATCTATATATATAGTATACTATATATATGATAGTGATATATATATAATATATATATATGATTATATATATGAATAATATATATCTTGATATATTTATATATATATTATAAGTATATATATATATGTAGATGAGCCCGACACGAATCAGCATCGGTCACACTAATACTACCGATAAACGGATCTCTATTTTTTTTAGATGCCGATACCGATACCGATACGTTAATTAATACAATCCCAATATAATAAATCACAGTAATAAAATAAAACTTTGTTTACTGCTAGGCAACTAAGGATTGCATTCCCTGTACAACCAAATACTTAGTCATTTATTTCATTTGGGTTGTTCAAAAGTATTTATTTTAAAATTAAAAGTTATATCTTGTAAGAATAAATAAATGTAAATATTAATATAAATAACTTTTTAAGTAGCAATAACAACCTTTTTGATTGAAATTTTCTAGGCTAGTATTTAACAAAGTCGTTAGCTACTAGCTTTTATGTTTTAATAACATGATTACAGATTTACAAAAGATTTGTCCGTTTAACACTAGCTACAATATAAGGAATAAAAATAAATAAAATTATAAACCATTCTATTACTATAAGACAATAAAAACAGAGCTATTATTGCAACTGTTATGGTGGCTTAAGAATTTTCCTTCACTTCTACCTACAATAATACTTTGTGGCTTCTGGGCACTTGTTCTCCTCACCCAAAGAACAGATTTTCACGGCCTTTTTGAATATCGTTACTACTGTATCTCACCGAGCTGTTGCATATCTTGCTTATCCAAATACTGAGCGCTCTCTATTTAGGGGAAATTTTCGAATGTGGACAACACTGAATGGTTGGGGTTTTCCTCTCCATATCGTGATTTATAGTGGGGAAGGGCAGCCTAGTCATTCAGTATCTCTGCAACGACATCTGGAGCACACTAAATTAAAAACCCCCAGCATGCACATTCAAGGAATCGTCCCAAAAATTCCTTGAATCATTTCTTGACACTATGTGTCACCACTTGCCCTGTCCTCGATCTATAAATACCACTTGGCTCCTCATTGTAAATCTGAACGACAGTCTTATATCTCTTAATTTTAATACTCTTCTCCCACAGCTCCATCCTGCCTACGCGTTTTTTCTGGACTTTGATGGGCCGATTGGGGGGCCTTTGCTGGTCGCTATCTAACGCTAACTATAAATTAAAGACTGCCTTGACTCTGGGTGACGCTTTCGGCTTCTGCCGATCAAGGTAGGAGCTGTAATCGTTGATGCGATGAGCAGGTTTCATTCCTTTTCGACTAAATCTTCTCTCCTCATAATCCATGGTTCGGTTGTGCTTGTTCTCTGGCCCTCCAGGCTAGAGACAGTGCGTATCGGGTGTGGACAAATTCTCCCTTTCTCCTATCACTCTCGCTAATTTTTCATTCAGCTAGAAAATCGTTGCAGGGAATACTCTTCGACGAACAAAGTGGGCTTTCATCAAACGAAAGTGCGCTAAACCTCCTTGGTTCTCCTACTGACAAATCTCTCTGACCTCTTGACAAAAACATCTCCAATAACTTCGTAAATCTCACTTTCTCCTCCTTATTCGATCTGACATGGTTCTGTTGCTAATTCTCCAACTGAAAAGGCCAATCTCTTCGGCTCCTATTTTCCTCTAACTCAGCCCTGAACGATTCTGGCAATCCTCTTCCTTCTCTCCTCTCAGATGTCTTATGCCTTTGCCTTGTGATTAAAATTCTGGATCGGGTGCATGGGCCCCTGAATCTATGAACGTTAGGAAAGGCGGGGTGGCCCGGATGGCGTTCCTCCCGAATTTTGAGGGAATGTGCTTCCGTGCCTGAACCGCCCTCGTTCAAACCCATATAGATCCGTATGTCTTATACTACACTTTACCTCACGTGTGGAACCGCAATGTCAAACCGATTCGCGAAAAAAGGAAGTCGTTCTGATCTTTCTAACTATCGTAATATAGCTCTCACTGTTATTCTATCTAAGATCTTTGAAACACTTCTCAAACTCTTAATTTCTTAGATATCTGGAAATCTCACGTCCTTCTTTCCGATGGCCAATACGGTTCGTCGTTCGAGTCTCTGCGATATACTTTCCATCCAATTCTACTGATTGAATGGTTTTAACGCCCTTAGGAATACGGGGGACTTGCGTGGTGGCGCTGGACAGTCAAGCATTTGACCGTATGGCACGCGTCACTGCTCGCTCTCCAAGCTCCCCTCCTTTGGGTTTTCTCCTTTCTTTGCTTACTTATGTCCTAGTTTTCTTTCAAATTGCTCATCAATCGGCTGTTGTTGATGCGGCGACTTCTTCTTGCTTTTCTGTCAATCCAGTGCGTGTTCCTCAGGGTTTCTTTCCTATCTCCTACTTTATTCCTAACTTTCATTAATGATCTTCTCACCTGCACATCTGACTCTATCCACTCCATATGCCGATACTCGACCCTTCATTCTTCAACTCATTTCAATTCTGCTCTCTTTTACTTCTAGAACGTTGCCTCTCGTTTAAATTTTCCGATTCCTATTGCTGGCTGATCTGATAGCAATATCCGATGGGTTCGTCTCAATCTTGGTGAAATTCAATTCTTTAAACAAACAACTTTTTTCTACCAATCTTCCTTCTAACACTTCTAACTTTCCTATATCTTTTGACGTTTTCTCTCGTCTCTCCTGTTAACAATATAATATCCTTGGCCTTCCACATAAACAAAAAAATGTCTTGAAACCTCACATCACGACGGTTGCCTCATAGAAACTGGAGTTCTGTTTAGAACTGCGGGACCTTTTTTTCCTCTTCTCAGTTACTCCAGCTATTAAAGGGTCTCATCCCCCTTTATGGAGTACTGTCCCATATTCTGGATGGTCGGAGTCAGGCCAAAAGACTTATAAACTGTTCATTGACCCTCTATCTTTGCGGCGCGATGTAGTGCTTTTATCTCTTTCTATAGCGTAAGCAACGCAGGTGTCGAGGGAACATCACTCGCCCGTAACCACCTGATTAGACGCCCGCCCTCGTGCACAAGGGGTGCTGTTCTTTGCGCATCGAGTTTTTTGTGTTGATATCAGGTAACTCCCAAAGGCTAGTTCGCTGCGGTGCTCCTTCTTTCCGTCACATCTGTTCTGTTGGATTTCTTGCCATCTTCTGTATTTCTTGCTGAATTTAACTACCTCACTGTAAAGCCTGCGTCTGTGTCATCTGCGTAATTTGCGATAGTTGGTGGATTCTGAGGCGTGCAACACCCCCTCTTTGAATAGGGCTCTGCCCGTGAATGGAGTGACAGTGAAAAAAACAAAATAAAATTTCAAACATGACATAATAATAATATTTCCTTTAAGATAAATATAGATATCATTCAACAGTACTCAAATTCAAAAAATTCTCAAATTGGGTGATGTAAATACATTAAGCTTTACTAGTATACCTGTAGAGAGCCTGTTCACTTTTTGGGGTGTTTAATTCCGCACCCAACGTCACTAAAATTACAGCTCGGCTCTGACTGATGAAGTAAGAGCGCTGATAAATATTTGCTTGCAAGCACTGATAATAATGGAAACCTTTGGCCCATTTTCATGCTACCACATGAAAGGAGATTCTCTATTGTCGGCAGCATCTCCATGTTTTCGTAGAGCCTCATCTCGCTCTTTCACAGATTGTAAATTTGAATTGTCTTTGCTCTGTGATGATTGTCTCTTCAGTTTTTTCGATGAGGTTTCTTGTGGTGATTCCTTTGAAGGTGATGAGATGTTCAATGCATTTGTGCCCATGAACTTATCAAAGTCTACATATCCAAATCCTCTTCATCTTCCCAGGAGGTTTTTGCTGGAAAAGCACCATGCGTCACTAATCAGTGGTTGGTTGCCAAGGAGTTGCTGATAAGGCGGCTTTTACACTTCTGTGAATTCTTTTTTTTTTTTTTTTTTTGTCACGGCGAGCAAGGCTCCTCGGTTTAACTATTGAATGCATTCTAGAATGGTTCACCGTTGGGATGCCATTCTGTATGGTTTCAACTAGCTTAAGGAAATCCTTATTACAAACTTTTATACTATCAAACTAGATTATTCTTGAATCTAAAAGGTTTCTCATAATTCTTCACACCACACAAAGTAAGAAGAATCGACCAAGTATCGAGCCATATTAACAATCGTACCGATACCGATACAAGAAAATTGGCGATACTACCGATACGATACTATCGGAGCATCCTAAATATTATATAATATATATATATATATTATATATTCTATATATAGTATATTATATATTATAATATATATATATATTTATATATTTATATATATATATATATATTTATTTAAATAAAGAACATAAGTGGGAAGGTAAAGATTTACTGCCTCTCCGGGCTTGCACACCGCGTGTTGCGCAAATGAGTGCATATGCTCGATGCTTTAAACGGACTGAGCTATTTCCCTCACACATAAAAAGTTAGTTCAAGAACAAGTTTAAAGCAATCCGGTTCCATTCAAGCGACATCACCACGGTGTCCAGCCTGTCCTACTCCTTGACAACCTGGTGATCGTCGCCTTGAGGGAACTCGAATTGGCTTTAAACTGTTTCTTGAACTCCCTTTTTATGGGTTGGGAGATAGCTCAGTCGTAAAGCAATCGGAGCAGTATGTCCTCATTTCGGCAACACGCGTAAGGCTGTGGTTCCAATCCGAGAAGGCAGTAATCTTTATTTGCCCACGTATGTTCTTTATTAAGATCTATAATAAATTGCGATTATGGCAATATTTAACACCTACAGATTATTAAGAACGAGGGATGGGAGAGGTTGGAACCACTTGGTGATGTCGCCTTGAAGGGAACTCGATTGCTTTAAACTGTTCTTGAACTCAACTTTTTTGGGTGGGGGGATAGCTCAGCTCGTACAAGCATGAGCATATTGTTCCTCATTTTGCAAACTCGCGGTGGTGTCAATCCGGAGAAGGCAGTAAATTCTTCATACCTTCCCACTTAATGTTCTTTGTAATTTTAGATTAAATAATAAATTGCGATTATGCAATATTTAACACCTATATATATATATATTAATATATAGTATATATATTATATATATATATTATATATTATATATATTATATTAGATATAGTATTATATATATTATATATCTATTATTTATATATCTATATTATATATATTAATATATATAATATAATTATTATATATTATATTATAACTATAATAGTATATATGATATGTATATACTATATATATAGTATATATATAGTTAATAATATTATTATATATATATACTATAATATATACTTTAATATATACTATATATAGTATATATATATATATAGATATATATATATAGTATTATTATTCGATTCTCTGACTTCATCAATAATGTGAATTTTAATTGTGTAAGATCTCTGACTGGTTACCAACTGATGACAAGAAAGTGACAGGTTAATGACGCAAATATATAAATTTGTAATGTTTTTATTTAAAACAATATGAAATATAAATAATGACTAAAACAAAGTTGGTTTTGAGATATCTACATTCGGGAGTGCGTGATATAAGTTCGTTACCAAGTCTAGTTAAATAGGGTGAATAAAAAAAAATATTAATTAGCTACAGAACCTATAACAACAATATTGTGTCAAATTCTCATTCGTAGAATTTAATAAATTAGCCCTGCAACGACAGAACTGGGTAGAAGCTTGTACATTACTCCTAAATAATATTAACCCGTGCAAGGTTTAACTACTGTGTGTGTACTATCAAATTATATGGGTTTGACTTGTAAAATCAGATTCACAGATCCTTTATATAAATTCGATTCTGCTTTCTCACGCTCTGTAGCTAACAGGAGAAAACTCTAAAATGCATCTCGACACAATCGTTCCATTGACTTAATCGTTTTCCTGTTGAACATACGCTGTGCATGAGAAGACTATAACATCTCACATTATAACTTGCATTAGCCGCTCTCTAGAGTATGTTGGAATTTTCGACTTAAGTATTTGCCGATCGTTTTCAGTTTAATCGTTGATATTATGTATATTAATTACAAAGAAACAAATTATGTTGTGTGAGTAGAGAAGATTAATATTAAAAAACGAATTTATATATTGCATAAGATTTAACTCCTCTCATACATTAGTGTACAGTGTTACAGATATTTGTTCAATTCGTTATATCCATTAGTAAAAAATCTTAACAATTTGTGTATTCTTTAAGTATTTAAGGAGTATACATAGAACCTATAGGTTATAATATAGCAAGTCATAGATAAATAATGCAAAATACGGTTACGGCTAGGGTCATAGAAATAGCTATTAGTCGTCCCCTGTATGCAGTTAACGTATTAGTATTCTTATTTCTTTTATATAATTATATCATACATTTTGCTAGCGTAGATATAAAAAGCTTTGGCAAAAATCTAATATTGTATAATACATCTAGTTAACAGATAGAAACTATCATGAGATACTTAAAATTACGTTAGAATTTTCTCTGGATGGATTGATTATGATCGCTTGTTGGGTGTTCGTATCAGGTGCGGATGAATATATGATACATTCTTAAGTACCAGATATTGAGAATTTAATAGAGTAACTGACATATTAGTAATCCATCGATAATAAAGAAGTGGCTAATAGTGTGTGATTGTTGTAGCGAGTGCTTGGATATTCTTTGAATCAGTCTTTAGAAATGATGATGTAGAACACACATTTATTCATTTTAGGCAATGAGTTTATTACATATAGACGCAGTACTTGAAGTGCGGGGAGTATGGGGATTTACAAAGTTCACCACAAATCTACCGTGTGTTTGGCAAAATCTGAAAGTCCTCTCGCAGGATTAAATAATGAATTTTAAGTATTCTAATTAACAACAAATATATAAGAAATAACTAATGGGGCAATATTAGAATCCGATAATTCATATTCTTAAAGTGTTTTAATTATTTAATTATAATAATTAAATTTAATTATGAGAGGACCAAACTATAGTATTTTAAAATATTATTCGTATGTCCATTAAAAATAAAAATGGACATAATCTTAGTAGATATTTTAAGGTAAATACTAATCTTGTATTGTATTATAGTATGAGACGAGTATAATCAGTTTGCCTCATTTGTTTTATACATTGAAATTTCATAAGATAAATGTGTGAGAACTTTAATCATCGTTAATCATCGCTTTCTATATTATAGTATGAGATGACTGACGGTACCCAGAAAGTTAAGGGGAACTAGCCAAAGTGAACTAGTGTTCAAATGTGTCGACCATATACATAAAGCTTCGCATTATGAGCCAGTCCGCTCAGGCAGTTAGAAGATATGTTTATAGGTTTAGGGGTTATGAGCGTTAAATTCAATGTAAGTTATTGTGTTGTGATAAGCGTGGAAGAAACTCACTATAGCAATAACAGTTTTTTTCATTGTTGTTTTCTACTCAAGAGGGCGAGGGGAGATGGTGCTGGTCGAGCAGGTTTTGCCGTCAGGCGCATGTTGTGGTACTTCGTTGAGCTTCTAAAGAATATACAAATATCGTAAAATAACAATAGAAAAACGAAAATATAAAAAACGGTTTTTCACTATACCTAGTATAATTACGTTAGTATATTTAAAGTATAAGCTTATTTTATAAATATAATATTAATTAGAGATACTTTATTATATTTGTTTTGGCCATAGTATAAATACATATTATACATATATTATTGAAACTTTAGATCTGATTAGTATTATTGAAAAGTAAACTTATGATTAATATATAGTTATATATAATGTATACTAGTTGGGCTCTAAGCTAATCACCAGAAGAAGTGAGATGATAGGACACCGTTAACCTAGGAAAAACTACTATGTGGAACATCCTACATCGGAAAATATAATCAACATTTTAATATTTATCAAAACGTAACATACGATGAAAACTTAATGAATTTTTCATTTTATTTATTTCTAATATTTGATTACAATAACAAATACCTTATACCAGATGAGACGATGTTTGAAATGGCACACGGTACGCATGATGATTGAGGACCCTGTTGAAACCTGCATTAGTTCACCGAGAGCCAAGAGTTACCACCCAATAGTAGTTTGAGTTGTTGAAGCTTTGGATTGAGCAGATGTATAATTGACATGGTTATTCATGTATATCCTTTTTAAGTTGTCAGTAGGTCGAAGCGAGGTGAACAGATGGGGGAGCGAAGTGCCCCGTTCGTCCCCGTGTAGGACTGATCCGCGAAACTTCCGATCTCTGTCCCATCGTGTAATGTTTTACCGAGTGCGGGTACTTCTTTAGATTACGCAAAAAAATTCAACATTTGTGCTAACTATGCACCGCCTATCCTTCTTTGAGGTGATTAAAATTTTGAGCGATCCTTTCGTTAATAATCCTCACAATAAACATGCTATGCATGAATGATGGTTTCCAATCATTTTTTTCAATCAATTTTAGATAATGTTATCAAAATAAGCGAGTGTATTGTTTATTTCTATTATTTAGTATGAAAAAAAGCTGGAATATTCTAAAGTTAAAGTGATATATAAGACTGGATGTGTTTGGGTGGTTGTATATTCTATTAGTAGGCATTGTATACTAGTTTTTTATGTTAGCCATGCCTGGCCTCTTCGGGACGCTGGCCTACCTATATCTATATAGATAATATATATAATATAGTATAGTATATAGTATATAGTAATATATCATCACTTATTATACTACTATATATTTATATATAATTATATTTAAATATATATCTATATATATATATAGTATGTTATGTATTATTATATATTATATTATATATATATATTAGTATAGTCTTATTGATGTCCGGAGAAGAAGCATAATTGCACCGTTTCCATTATAACTGCTCTTGTTTTCAAGCCTTCTTAAAAATAATTGGCGATTATGCAAGTATTTAACCATACTGCAAATTAATTCAAGAACGAGGGATACGGACAGGCCTGGACCTGGTGGATGTCGCCTTGAAAGGGGGCTCGGTTGCTTTACAATTGTTCTTAACCAACCTTTTTTTTGGGTTGGGGGATGTGCTAGTGAAAGCATTAAAGTATATTGTCCCTCATTTCGCAACACGGGCCGGTGGTTCATCCGCAGGAGAGGACAGTAATTCTTTCCTTTCCCTTTATATATGTTTCTATGTTTAAGACTTATATATTTATTGTTAATATATATATATATAATATTATATATACACATAATACACTATATAGTATATATATATATATTATATATATACTATCATATAATATATATATATATATATATAATCATTATATATATATAATATATATATATATATAATATATATAATTTTATTGTATTTGAAAATGCAATTACATTATTACATTATTATGTTCTATTTAAAGAAAACTAGTTTATTTTAACGGCGCTGCTTGTCACATTTTATTATTATAATTATGGTTTATATTTTGTTTTCGAAAAAAATTACCGCGAAATTTTTGCCGCGAAAGTTTTACCGCGAAAATCTTTAACTTTTTATTTTTGTTTTGATTATAGTCTTTAACTCCTGATACAGAGAAGAGGAGCAGAATCGTGCAACGGAAAATAATACTAAATTAAATTGCTTCAGTTCATGCTACTCTATGTCATTTATTTTTTTTATTCAGAATGATTAATTGTTTTGTTGTCTTCGAAAATAGTTTAAAATATTTTTTTGTTTGGTTTAAATGTTGTTTAAGCGTATTTTAAACATCAGTGGGAGAGTTATAAATATTTTTCGTTTGGGGTTAAACTTTTTAAAACTTTTGTTAAGCATCATTGGGAGAGTTGCGAAGATCTTTGGTTAAGGTTAAACGTTTTATAAGCATCATTTGGAGAGTTATTGATATTTTTGGTTTGGGATAAACGTTTTAAAACATTTTAAAAAGTCAGAGGGAGAGTTTTTGAATATTTTTGATTTGGGTTAAAAGCTTTTAAATGAAATTTAGGCATTATTAGGTGAGATTTAAATATTTTTTGGTTGCGCATAAACGTTTATGAACGAATTTTAAGTATCACTGGGAGAATTATGAATATTTTTGGTTTGGGCAAGCGTTGATAAGCATTTGTTAAGCATCATTGGAAGAGTTTTTTTTGGTTTGGGTTGGACATTTTATAATCATCATTGGAAGAGTTTTAAATATTTTCAGTTTGTGCTAAACATTTTCAAAAGTTTTATAAGCATCATTGGGAGAGTTAAGATTATTGGTTGGGTTAAATGTTTTTTAAACATTTTATATGCAGCACTGGGAGAGTTTTAAATATTTTAGTTTTGGGTAATGAGGAACTCTTTGTTGTTAAAAGAGTTTTAATTTGAATAAAACGTTTGGGGATGTGGTATTTAGCATTGTGATACATGTACCCATAGTCCGATACGCTTTCAATAAAATTCCAGAGTGAGAATCTTTCGTGGAATGAGAAATGTTTATTTGATATTATTTATTATTATTATTAGTTGCTAATTATGATTAATTATTATTTTATATTATTATTATTATTATTATATATGAATTATTATAATCTAGGTACGCTTGCGATATATTATGAGATATCCTTTTCTTTTTTATATATAGAAGGGAGAATAAGTAGCACTCTCCTAGTGATGCTATTACATACCGTTGCGGCATTTGGGAATATAGAGTAAATCTTATGACATTCCAATTCTCATTTGTTTGCCCTTCTTCTCCTCATATCCACATTCTTCGCTTACACTGGAGTAGACTCCCGCTATCACATTTGTCAAAGACTTATAAAACACACCTATATTACAGACAACAGTTTTTCTCATAATATGTCCTTGTGGCGTTTCTGTCATAATGGAGCCTCTCAACCATCCTAGGGCTGCAATTTTTCGCACATGCTTTCTCTGGTTACACACAAAGCCATTATTTTCTAGGAGTCTGACCTAACTCCAGTTTCTTTGTCTGTCGCTTGCAACATACACACACACTTACACACACACATGCACAGTCTTTCACTATATATCAATATATTATTATATTATTGAAGGAAGATAATATGTTAATTACGAATAGTATATTGAAGTTTAATATTATTTATCATTAAATTATAATTGTAATTATGCATTATTTTATATATACATAAGTGTAGTATTATATATGAGTTAGGTAATTAGACGCGTGATGTTCTATATAGCTTTGTTAATTGTATAATGCGTGTGGTTATGTGTGTTAATTTCTTAGTGCATGTCTTTAATAAGTATCCTATGTTCAAAAAGCATTGCGAGATGAAATGTAATCACATGCGTACAAAGCTAATTCAAAGTCCAATTAAAGCTAATTTGAAACTATTTGTTTTTATTTCATTTCTCAATTTCTATTTATTCTTTTTGTTTTAGATCTATTTAATTTATTTCTTAAATTTAATTTCATTAATCATTTTAATTACAATTCTTCTTCGTATTTGCTTTTCTTGTCATCTTTCACTCAAGCCAGTGCACATTTTTTGCTCTTCTCATCTCTCTCATCTCTCTCTTGTTTCTCTGTCTCTCTTTCTCTCTGCTTGTCGACCGTAATTATCTTGGGGAGCTGATCTTGTGGCTCTTCTCGGTCTCTCTTTTCTCTCTATCTTCTCATCTCTCTTCATCTATCTGTCTCTCTCTTCTCTGCTCTGAAAAGATTATTTTACAAGATTCTACATTGTAGATTTTCTCGTTATCTCTCTGTTCTCGCTAGCTGTGTCCGGCGTCGGATGCATGTTTCTTTTCTCTTCTCTGTATGCTACCGTTTCCAGCACTCCCTCCTCACTCCTCTATCTTTGCGTCTCTCTCTCTCTTCCCCCTCTCTTCTCTCTATATCAGATTACTCTCGTCTCTCTCAGCGATAAACGATGAAAAGATTTAGGGATATAACTCAATAGAGATAATGAATAGGTATAAAATTGCTCTGCAATAATAGAAAAGGATGTTTTTTCCAAAAAGAATCAAAAACTATTTTCGTTTAATATATTACCTTCATTCTTTTAGTATTATTATTCTCGAGGCACATTTTACAAGTGATTGCCAGCTCAGTGAAATAATAAGCGTGGGTTATATATATGATTGGGGTATAAATATTATATATGATATATATTATATATATATATATATATATTTATATATAATATTATAAGGGTTATATATTATATAAGGTATATTATTATAGTATTTATATATTATATAATATATATATATAATAATTAGATATATATTTGAGGCATTGTTCAAGTATTATATTATAAAGTATTTTAAGTTATATAAGATATTATTAAATATTATATCAATAATATATATGAATCTATATATTATAGGTATATATAGTATTATATATATATTATTATATATATATATTATATATATTAACTAATAATATTAATATAATATAAATTGTTATTTAGTATGTGTTTTTTTAACTATCGTTGTCTCAGAGTTAAGTGTCTTTATTCGTGAATTATATTATATAAAACATTATTGACAAAACAAATATCAATCCCTACTCTACAAAAGTGGAAACTTAGTGTAATATTCACAAAAACAATGTGCCTGACAAATGTGAGTTTGATTTTGTGTGAGTAATTAATTAATTGGAAGTTGTGAAGAAGTTAGATTGATGCTAAATGCTTGGTATATCTTTTTTTTTCTCATTTCATTGTGATTTTGGCAAAAATATTATTCTTCTCTACGTTTTATAATGATAGTTTACGTTTATATTATATGTGTCACTAGTATATATTACTAATGTTACATTTATTAATATGGGTGGCTCTATGAATATTCATTTATGAAAAGTTATATATATATTACTATTATTATATATATATAAATTAGGTGATTTATATATTATATAAGTACGCTTTTAATCATGGTTGTTGTGGACTAATACTGTTAAAGCTTCATGAGGACGTTATACTACTGATATTCGCAATTTCTCATAACTCTTGACATTTGATGTGGTAGTTTTGATGTATATTGAATAAGTTCTGTTTTATGTAGTTATATTTCTGTATTACTGTTGTATATTTGTGATGAATGTGTTATGCTCTATCGTATGTTAATCTATGTCCCGGATATTATCGGTTTTATCTGTCCCCTGGTGATGTCACCTAATTATAAAAAATATAAGAGCATGTGAAGATCTGTGAAGTGGTTGTTTGCTTAAAGAGAGCATAGGACGGTTCGAGCGCCTTGCGATATGAGTTTTTCGTCTGGCTGTAGTTAGATGTTGGCTAGGATACGGTCTGTAAACTGGTTTAAGGTATTTATAAGTAGGCAATTTGGCTCAGGGCTTAATGTTACATAAAAATTTCGTTAGTTGCAATGGTCGTCCGGGCTAGAACCAAATAGGAAATAGTTAAGTGTGTCTGGATGATAGTAGATGCGGTTCCATCACTTCAGCGAAAGAAGCAGGAGTGACAACACATGATAACTGGGGGGGTATACATCAATACGTTTTTTTGGATTTAGGTTTACAAAATAGAGTTATTTCTGGCCTGACTCCACTGCATGCTGCATTCGTAACACGGCATGGTCGACAGTTGCTCGCAGTATTTCTGGGGTAATCTGAGCAACATGTCTGTGTATGCTCATATTGCACTGTCTTTGTGTCTTTTTCTCTTCCTCTCTCTTGTCATGACCATTGTGTCCATTTTTCTGTTTGCCTTGTATGTTTGTCTATGCCTATCTTTTTTGCCTGTTTGTTCCTTTAGGTTTCTATCTTGTCTTGATTGTCCTAGCTTTTGGCCACTCTATAGTTCTCCTATTTAGTTTTTCAAGACAATGTACGATCTACGACAGCAAAGCAATCTTGAACAACTGTCAATTTTATATTACTTATATCTTTTCAAAACGTATATATATTAAGTAATATATTAATATCTATATTATATATATTATATATATTATATATTATATTTATATATATAATAGTGTTATATATATATATATTAATTTATATATATATTATTAATATATAAGTAATATATATATGTATATATACATTATTATATATATATTTATAATATATATATTAGTATATTATATATATATATATTATAAATATTTACTAATAGATATGATAATATATATATTATACTATATAATTAAATATATACTAATATCATACTATATATATAATAGTAATTTAAAAATTATATATATTATATATGTTATGTAAATTATTCGCATATGTTTTGACAAGCTATTGAGGGGGAGAGGAACCGATATTTAATATTGTACACATAGAGTTAGGAAAACCGAATACATATTCAATGCACATCAATGAGTCCGAAGATTCTCGGAAATCGGGAGATACCGATTATGCCGCAACATGAATATTTTGGCCCCATTTGAAGAAGTGCTGAAGATGCGAGATTGCGGAGATCCGAGATCCGGGAATGCGTAGATGAAAACGTGCGTTTGTAAGTGTTTAAGGGGTTAAAGTTTTGAAAAGGTCGGCTCGGGAATTGTGGTGCCCAGAAAAAAAAGTGTGAAAAATAAAAAAGTAAGTTTCCTGAATTTACCAGTGAGAACATTTAAGGAATGAGCAATTAGAGTAAATTCTTGGTGGAGATTACAATCGTTGACAGATGAACGAATATAACTGGCGTAGATGCAGAAGGGATAATTTACAGTAGCGCTCTACAAAAGAGGGAATAATGAGTAAAGTGCTTAAAGAACTAGTGTCTGTTTTAATAGTTATGATAGGAGGATAAGCGAGTGCGAAACTCTAGACTTTCACCGGATTGAAAGTCTTTATGAATGAAACCGCTCCATAATCAATCTTGAAAGGTGTTGTGTAATAAATCTAAATTTTACAAAAGTATCCTAATTTCGGAGGAGGCAACTGCAGTGGGAAGGAAATAGGAATTTTTCAAGAAATAAAAATGAACTTCAAGAAATTTAAACATACAAGAGAAAATGTAGTGAAAAATTCAAAGGAATTAAAATAAGTGCGAAATTCCAAGAATTTTCAATAATTATCATC
>JABUQX010056008.1:0-7500 GCA_015478945.1 Trachelipus rathkii
TTATGTTCATTCATCAGGTCTTAGTTTTATACAATCATCTGTTGAGATACTATGAATAACGTGGACCATCAGCAAACTTCTCTGTCAAATATCAATAAAATAACCTAATCGATAAACATAAATCAGATCATAACGAATATAACCCTGAACTAAAATTAATCCAATGAAACTACAAACTTAATTAATAGTAACGCTCCTTCATTTACCGTACAGCATACTCTGGCCATACATTAAGGATGAATAACCGATAGACTATCTAACAAAGTATACAATTCTCAGCTTTTTAATCTTAATACTAGGAAGGAATGATAGGTTTGGCAACAGCGCCTCATACAAAAGCGATTATGCAGAGTTGTAGCAACTCTTTGGGATCACTATCCAGAAGAGATGCATATTCTGATCCAGCTGGGTTATGGGTGTGATGTCGAATAATTTGTAAGAATTTCTCACATCTTGCTAGATTAAGGGAAGCCAAAGGAATTCTTAGCAAATGCCTTTCAACATAGTATACTGATCCATTTATTCGAACCGAAATAAAGTCAAACTTCCGTCTTTGTTCTTTCCTGAAAGATTGCTCTTAGAAAACTTTTAGTTTTGAATGCACTTTTATAGTGAACTTATAATTTCAAGTATTAATCTAATATATATTTATTCTTTATTTATTGGATACTTCATAGATTATGATGATATCAATATTTATATAATTATTCCTTAATTTATAACTTTATTATTCTTTATATACTATTTTAATTTTTATTTTTTATATTTTTTTATTATTATATTAAATATTTTTATTTTATATATTTGTATATTTATTAATATATGTAACTAGTCTATTCTTGTGCTTAATCTATCTATATTATTATATTATAATATTTATTTTTTCGTATTTTATATATATTATTATTTATTTATTTATTATATTTATATTGATATTTATTTTTATGCTTCTAATGCTATTTCTAATTTATAATATTATTACCACTTATTATTTTATTATGCTTACACTTTTTATCCCGCTTTGAGGCGGGGTAGTGTACGTACAGCTCTCCCCCTACCATCCCTACCTGCATTCGTCATTTCACTAGCCATGTTCATTCTCTGTTGCTATCTTCCAACACCTCTACCTCTTCCTCCCTCATCCCTCCCCCCTTCCTCCAGAATCTCCTTTATTCCATCCATTCACCTCCCTTCCCTCAATCTCCCCCTCCCTTCCTTCCTATCGCCCTCCGCCCTCCCATACTCTCCTACGGCACCTCTCTGTTCCTCCATTCTCACCAGATGCCCATAACGCATCTTACTTCATTCCTTCTCCGCTTCTTCCACCAATCTCCAATTCCTCCACTCACATTCTCCCTCACACACTAATTCCATCAATGCCTCTCCCTTCTACTAATCGCCACAACCGGCTCCTCATACCTCTCCTTCATTTCTCAAAATATTCACTTCTTAACATCGGACCCTGGCAATTCAAGCCCGCCGCACGTTTCACACCAACAACACCCCCCGGGGCTGGTACAACAAATTTTTTCAAACATACTTATCTTAACTTTTCCTGTGAATGTTGAAATTACTCCCGCTTTCTTGTCATCAAAGACCACTGCAACGCTCACTATTCTTATCCTCTCTTTCTATCCTCATCCTTCATCCCCTCCTCCATTTACCCTCAAATCCATCCCTTCTAAATATCTAATCTTTACTCATCTTTCTTCACTACTCCCCCCACTCCGAACCTCTAACCCTCCTTCTCCCCTCCTCACTTCCTCCTCCTCAAACACTAACACTTTACTCTTACATGGATTTATTTTAGCCCTTTTTGTCCGCACATTCTCTCAAAACTCCCTCACAAAATACCTCAACCCTTCCCGCGCTTCTTCGCCACTTAAGGGCAGTTATATCCGAAACCGTATCATCGTTCACTTCCTCTATCATTCCCATTTGTCATTTCCACCCCCCTCCCCTCCCTCTACTTTCCTCATAGCAAACACTCTCCATAAACCAATTGAATCGCCACGGCGACATTACACATCCCTGCCTCAATCCTCTCCACACCATTCCAAACATCTCACTCTCCCCTCCTAACACTCTCACACACAATCTACTATTCCTATATAAAATGCCCTGATACCTTTACCCAATTTACCCCCACTCCATTTTCCTACCATACACACCTCCACAATAAACCTCTCTTCACTCTATCATATGCGTTCTCTAAATCTAAAAAACAACAACCCCATACAACTTTCCTCTTCCTCTCATACTTTCTCCGATACTTTAGTGTAACACTTGACCATACCAACACCTCTCCTCCCTAAATCCTCCTTGTTCTTCCCAATTCCTTCTTCCGTAAAACCCTCTCACTGCGGCTCGGAATTCCAACATGTATTCCTATACCATTACACTTTTCCCTACCCACACTTGAAGCAGTATCCCTCTTATAATTACCGGAGCATTCCATCCCTAATCCCCTTTCCCCTTAATACAGGGAACCAAAACTATCCATTCCCCAGAGCCTGTTGCGGTACACACCACCCCTTCCAACATATAATTATATAACCTGTACAGCCACTCCACCTATACCATCCTTCTGTAACATTTCCATTCTGCTACACCATCCAGACCTGACGATTTATTGTTTTCCTTTAACTCCAAGGGCCCTAATATTTCCTCCATATTGTAATTTCATCCTCCCCTCCCTCCCCAATACATTCCCCCTCCCCTCTTGCAAATCTTCCTCCCTCCCCCCACCCACCAGGATCAATTCAATAACTACTAACAATACTCCCCCCACCTCTCCTCACACCCATATCCTCTCACTCCTATCCCCTCCCATCACACACACCCTTAACCTCTCACCCCCAACCCTCCTTCTTCTTCTTTTTTTTATTTACTGTCTTTCTCAAAACACTGCTTACTTCCTGAGTTCAAAATTCACTTCCGCTCTTTCTAACATTCCACTTTCATCCTTTTGCTCTCTCTCATTCGTCCATCTCGCCCGCCCCTTTTGCTTCAGCACTTCTAAAACTTCTATATGTTCCTCTCCCAGCCTTTCCTCTCATCACCTACTTCACCACCATTTCACATAAAGCCTCCTTTTTCCCTTTTCACCACCTCTTCTTCACCTCCCTCACTCCACCCATTTCCGCTCCCTTCCTTGCTTGCAAAACCCCACCCTTATTTACTTTCACGACCATAACCCTTACTAGCCTCTTCACTACTGCCTCCTCTAAATCTACGTCCACTCCCCCTCCACTCCCCCATCCGTCCCTTCTCACGTTCTCCACCTAATCCTCCCATACCTCTCCTAATATTTTATATATTATTATCTAATATATATAATATACTTATATAATATATTACTATTTATATATATATAATATATTTACTATATATATTAGTTATTATATTATATATCTATTACACTATATCATCATTCTACACCTTTCTAAAAGTATAGTTTAAGGCTGGAGACAGAATTGTAGGGCAGGAGGGTGCAAAAGAGTTGATTCCAAGCGTCCTGCACTCTGGTAACTTATCGTGCGTAATTTATATATAATATATATATATATATATATATATATATATATATAATATATATATATATATATATATATATTATATAAATATGTCATAATATTATATAGTATAGTATAGGCCGTATAGTTATATATTCTATACTTATAATAATATATATATAATACTATTATACACATATTTTTTATATAATAATTAATATATAATATGCTATTCTTATAATTTATTAATATATATTTATCTGAATTATTAGTATATTAATATATTATATACATAATATAGTTTATATATATTTATATTAATACTATGGGGCTTGTATTTATTTATTTTTGTATTTCATATATATATATAGTACGTACAGTATTTTCATTATTAATTCTTTTTTTTATATAAATAATATGTCTAAACTATAACAGTTTAGTGATTAATTAATAGTATATTCAATATACAACAGTTAACTACATTTTATTACTATAATATAAATTAATATATCTATATTATATATACATACACCCCCACTATCAATTTTATTTATTTATATCCTCCCTACATATATATATATACACTATATATATAAATTACGTATATAAATATATATATATAATTCTCACTATGTGGAGTATGCCAGTTCATTTCTATTTTTCCCTATAATTTTATATCCTACTACATAAATATCAAACCTAAAAGAAATATAAGGTTTGGACTACTACTAGTGTATACTACGCCCTTATATACTTACTATAATATACTTATATATTCATATCATATATATATATATACTTAATAGTATATATATATAACTATATAATCTACTATTATAATATATGTATCCTATGATAATAAGCTATCATCTTTATCTTATCCTATACTATATATAGTATATTATCCCTTGGCTATATAATAATAGTACGTATACATATAACTTATATATCTCATATATGGTACTCATACACCCTATATCATACGGTATACTATGTATGTAAGCTACCATGCTGGCATACAACCACTCACACAAAATTCATTAAGCTGATACGGCACATTCCGCAGTACCACATCCACATCCCACGCGATTAGTGGAACAAAATCATTTTCATCCCGCCCTCACACCCTACTAACCCTATATTTATATATATATATGAGGGTACTACATAATACTACGCTACTAATATATATATATATATATATATACTCATACTATTATACCCCCCCTCAACTATACCTACCTACTATCCATTATTATTTCAATATCATATTTTATATATATATAATATACTATGATATTTATAATATTATTTTAATCTTATAGTATATTATTCTAATATATCTATAATATATATATACGTATAGGGTTATTCTTATATAAGGGATAGGTATATGCTATATCAATATTATGTAACTATATCCAATACTCATACCCCCTGTATATATAGTACAACTTAATCACTATAGGTATCACCATATTATATCATCATGATATTTACGGTATACCTAATATATTATATACTACGGTATATATTTATCTATATGCATCATATAATACTATATATAATACCCTGTGGGCTACGGGAAGGTTTCTCTACCGTTACTATAAGGACCAACTATGCTATATCGTCATGAACTTATCATGCATCCGTAATAAAATTTAATTATTATTTCATTGCTCACTACCCCGTATCCGAGAAACTCACGTTAACGCATTCTTTGTGAGGGGTTGCACTTTTCAACTAAATGGTAATGGGCTGCCGCGGAAATACGTGATCCCAAACGGAATGCCCCGAGGGGCTCTAATATTAGGGAAACCAGAGGCCAGTTAGCGATCTGATACATAAGAAGATGAGATGCGTTTTAGTCCCTCACGTGCACCCTCCTCTATGAGAAAAGAGATGTTGCTAAGACACAATTAGCTTATTAAGACCGGAAAATGTATTTTGGTTACACCGAACATTACATTGTGTTAACTTTCAGAATCCTTTATTGAATACTGAGATATAAAATTTGAATTAAGGAATGATGGCTTTGTTATTAAATTGTTTTTTAAACACATTGATACCTTTATTTACTACCTGATTTAATTAGTCTTAGAAAATAAAGATAAGAAGTAATCCCTCTTTTCATTACCACTCGTATTCCAACCTCTTCACGGGTTACTACAAAGAATGATGTGCAATTATTTTCTCCAGTTAGTTGAAAATCGACGAACAAACACAATTCGTATTACAAAATGCTGAGAGTCGGTCCATCATTACTGGCAAATATATAATAACAAATTTTAATCAGTGAAGTGAAAAAAATTGCCGATCAAACACAACAAAAACCATATATATGAGAATAATTAAAATTAAAACAATTAATCTAAAAAATTAAGAATAAGAACGTAATGTATTGAAGCGATATTTTGATATTAAGTAAATCAACGCATGGACGTCCGGTTAACAACCTCTTGGCCCTGAAAGCATCACAGCCCCACCCTCTGTTCTCACATGAATTTCCCTCGATATGTGGGAACAAAAGGAGGCACACAACCTTGTCTCACAAACGGACAAGGTGTCTTCATTAACTCACGAAAACATAAATAGACCACCCTGTACTACGCTATCAGAAAAAACCATGGTGTGGTGGGCGTTTAAGTCACTTAATCATTTCTCTTATATGGAACAATCATTCGACCTTTATATGTCAAAAACTCTAACGTGCGGAGTGCATTCAGAAATTCTGCAATTCCCAACATTGACATTCAAATTTGTCGATCATGCAGGAAACGTTTGCAATCTCCTCTAATGGGCTCCTGACGGGTTCAACAAAGGGGAATAAATAATGGGGGTATATGCCATTTCTTCAGCGTATGAACTTTTCTAATAGACGCCCCGAATTGATAAAACTCTTATTTTGGCTCAACAAAATTTTAAACAACTGAGGTAAATTTTTTGTCAGAAATTATATGAACAAAATCTTTGCAAAGTATAATAATTTAGTTCATCATCAATATACTGCTAATAGTTTAGAAGATTGGTTTTTTTTAATAATTATATTTCATAATATGATCTTAAGTACAGAATGGTTTTTATCAATAATTTCATGATAATGATAGTCGATAATAATAACTATAGTACTGCTACAGAAGAGTATTGATTCATTAATATAATTAATTATGGATCTATGTATAACGGTAGGAATTTAACACCATAATTTTACAGCACTTGTTGTGATATTCTCCAGTGGGTTAGAATCATTACTTATGCGGTGTTTAAATGGACATGTAGGTGTTTGCAGGAACAGCTTATAATATTTTACTAATTCTTTATTAATTGTCTGCTATCATGTATCGTTACTATATGAAAAATATATCACGGAAATTTTAATAAGAAACTGTCTATATTAACTGTATATCATGGTATAAGAATATTGTTAGATATAGTCTACCTTGTATAATGAGCATTACTAGTAGTATTGATTGTTGCTTACTTTAATTATGATAACTGAAATTGAGAAACGAGTATTTTCCTGGATTCATATTGTAATGTGGTTCAAACACTGGAGTGAACTTCTGTGGGGGAGGGTATCCTCCAGCTTATAGTCAACTCAGGTCCATATGGATGTTTCGCTGGCATCGGAGGTAGCGGAACACACGGCGCTCTACTTCAGTACATACGTTATCTCCTTCGCTTTTAAATTGAGCAGATATTTTCCTGGATATCTATTGTAATTAATGATGTAGTAACAACGCGGATTGTTTAAAAAATTAACTCGAATCATGACTGAAATTGCGGGGGGGGGGGGGGAGAAGTCTATTCGTGGGCTGAAGTCGGCCATAACTTGAATGCTAGGAGAGAATTGAAGGAAGAAACGTAGCGGTATCGAATTAACTATTAACTACCAGTAATAATACCATTTTTTTTGGTTGGTATAAATGCTAATCAAAACTAAGACTGTAATGAATTAATAATAAAATTACATCGAGAGAGAAAT